>JAUIMY010000169.1:0-61632 GCA_033557855.1 Hydrochus callosus | reverse complement strand
GCCCGTAAATTCGCAATTTCGCTAGAGACGAGATGTAAAAAGGTTGTTTGTATGGCAAATAATGACGTTTCAACAATAAAAGATTGGGGACTTTGGGAAAAAGAACAATATTGTGATGCATTAATTCCGCATCGGGATGGACATCATCATTAAGTTCGAAAAAACTCTAACAAGTGCCACCAGTGGATTGAACGTGTTTGAATTGAGTTTAGTAATATCTACACGCGAATATATCTTCACATTCAATCACCTTAATTCAACGTCTGGAAGAATCGATGCTCCATTAGCGCTGTTTTTATACACCTAGTGCTCAGTCATGATTGATTTCCACTTTATTGGACTTACAGCACAAACAGTATTCACGAATGAAACAATAACTTACGTAATGGCTACCATGGTCTACTCTGAGGGATCTTATATTCTAACAAAACCCACAACAAATCCTTAAAAAGTCATAACACTGTTAAAGGAGCGAAAAATAGAGATATTTTCTTAAAGAACCGAATACATCTTTGAAAATCCCCATACGTCTTTAAAAACCCACAACAAATCTTTAAAAAGCCATTAAACTGTTAAAGGGGCTAAACATCGAGAGGTATATTTCCAATTCGTACACATAACAAATCATTAAAGAAACATAAAACTGTTAAAGGGACGAAAAATAGAGAGGAATATATTTCCAATTCGTAGAATAAACGAATTAAGAGGGAGAATAATTTTCAGTTTCCGGAATGAGTGAATGGAGTTGTGGCAAAATTAAGAGAGGTAAATTCAGTTCTGAGAATTTAAAGCGGACAAGTCGTAAATTCGTCAATGGAAGATGTGTTGAAATTTTTAAAGGTGATATTTTTAACTGAAAATAATAATGGAGAAAAGTGTTTGTTTAATGATAAATTCAACAACATTGGTGTCATCGTTTGGGTAACTCAGAAATTAACTCAGTACTGATATTTATTAGGAATAAAGTTTAATAGTGCGGCTAATTTACTAGTGCTGGTACGCATTTACTAGTCATAGCAATTACTTTTTATTCTTAACACTTTTTCAAAATACGGCATAACGAAATATTTTGGGAGACCGTAGATGGACCAAAGGTAGGTGAGAATCACGTACCTATATCAATGTTTAATTGGAACCGAAGATCCACCAATAGGTTCTTGTTCGTTATTTTCATTGCAATGATGACCAGAATCATTATTTCCATTGCAATGGTGACCAGAATCAGGCGCAATACACCGTAACAACCGCAATTTATCATTTCTTAGTGTTCGTGGAATCGTGACTCAGTCTCTATTTTCACCCCCAACGAGTTCCAAATTGTCTACTCCAACTAATCCGCGCGTTGTGTGCGCCGCATACGGATCGATGCCGCTAGGCGGCCAAGTTCAATGTTATCTTTCGCCCGCCGGACCGGAGGATATGTCGTAACTCCATTGTTTTGGGAGTTTCAGAAGGTCCGGAGACTCCAGCGCCCGACACGCACGGCCGTTTGTTTAGTCGCGTTTTAGTACCCTTGACGACCGACACTTGAAACTAATAAAATATTAGTCGCGCGGTAAATGTCAGGTAATTCCGTCACGAATCACGGACCAGTGATCGAATAGCTGCATGGGGCTGGCGGCGGAGAATTAGCCACGATAGACTTTCACGACCGATTCACGCCATTTCACGGGAAATTGTCCACTCTTGTCCGCATGATTTGTCTGCGGGCTAATAGGCGTTTTAGATGATGTGACATGAACTGCGGAACGCGTTAGAGGCTTTCACACAACTCTATTCGGCTTTACGAGGAGTACTTGCGTTACGATTGTTGCAACCCGGCATATCCAAGTGGCAATTAATTACCTTGAGAGTTTGTGTTTCAGTTTTACTCTGACAAAAGTGACAATGGGAATTCTCGACGAATTATTCCAAAAAACCATTTTTCTCAGTGTAATGTAGTTTTAAATGGGGAACAGCATTTCCTATTATTTGATTGGGTTGGCAATTTAACACAAATCGATTATTCTATACTTCAACTACTCTGTGCTACTATCTAATGTTATTTTAAAGTCGAACAGCGTTAGAACAACTTCACAAACGCATAAATATCCGCTAAATTTTAAACAAAACCAACAGAACAGTTTAGGATTCATCGAAGTATTCCCAACTATTAACACACCCTGTATACAAATGCAGGGTGGATTCGTAATGGAAGGCGAGTAAAGTTTCCTTTAAAGGCAAGTAGAGTAAATAAATTATCTACGTGAATCATCTTGACGATAAGATTTAATTCAATTGGGCCAAAATCAGATATATTTTTCATGTAACGTAATCGAATTGGAACTACATTTCCTAATTGATGGGATAAGATTTAGGAAACTCGCTTTTTACCAGTATAATCCCAGCTTAGCTACTCGTTAGACAATTAAACGATAATCATTTGTGTGATCACAATTAGAACGAAGTCCAATACATAATATCTTCTTGTGAGTAAGCAATAAGCCGTACAATCACTAAAATACTAATAATTATAATAGAGAGCAGAATAATGATGATACTATGGGGATAATGATTATAATACGATGCAAACTCCTCATTATAAGATGCAAATGAATCACTTGATAGACTCGGACTAATTACATAACCAGATGCGAACTGAATAACAACCAATGATGAAGTGCGAATAATGCTCGAAGAGTGATGCACCTTAATGAAGTGCAGGGGATTAAGTGCTGTCATCGTTCGCGAGATGAACGGAATTGGGCTAATTCAGTGCGACAGAATTTATCAACGTCACGAAGTCGACATGTCACTTTAATGACGCAAGTAACCTTCAAACGAAGTCCATAAAGTCAGTGTGAAGATGTGGCTGGTTAAAAACGTTGTCAATATTGATGCGAATCACAATTAGTGCAGTATTCTGTTGCAGTTACGCAAAAGAATTAACCAAGGGAATGCTTTAAAAGCTACGATTAAGAATTAAAAAATATTTAAGAATGTTGAGGGTGTAATAAATTTTTTCTTTTCTTTTTTCATTTTTTCTTTTTATTTTCTTCTCTTTTCTCTTCAAAATTGTTGATTACATCAGAAAATCTTCACGTTAAACAGACTTCACGAATAATCGTAACATTGTTCCAACACGATTTTTAAGTGAATCGCGCCAGCAAAACTTGTTCCTCGAATTAAAGAAAAGGAAACATGGCAACCCTAAATAATCATCCATGACCTATTCCAATCCGGTACGGGTATGGCCTCCGAAATAAATGTGTTGTTGAGTTATTAATACCCCATTGCAAAAGAGGCTGCTGCTATTTATAGCGTGAATAATAAGCTGGAATAAACGGGAATGAAAAATAATGCATTCTGGACTCTTGTGTTCGATTACTAAAACACCCTTGAATAGGAGGAATCCTAATAGACGGAAACTAATATGTTGAAGAAAAATAATAAAATACTCGATTCGTTTCAACGTTTTTGTCGACAACTAACTCTGTGATTCGAGTTGAAAACTATCGAACTCGATAACCAACACAACAACTTTATTAGGATATTTATGAAATATCAGAGTCATATGTGGAATGATAATTGAAACATGGCAAGAGTAACGTCTGTTGAGTAAATTATCAGACACGAAGATTGGAACAAATCTGACTCTCAATGTAGGTGTTTCTTTTCATGAGAGACGCGAATATAATGGGAATTCATATCGTGAAGTATTGATAACGGATCCCTGAAAGGAAATACTGGCGCAATTTGCTTTATCTAAGTACTGTTGGCTACATCCTGAGTCGAGCAATTACACGCAGCCTCATTGCATTTCCGAATACGATCTTAATTGAAATAGTTTAGAGGAGCTCAGACTTGACCATTGGCGATCTACCAAAAAAGAATTAAGTAGCAAGCGATCGACTGAGTAAAAACACAGTAATAACTATTAGGTTAAAATAATATTTAGTGCACTTTTTTATAAAATAAATGTAAACAGTTTCAAAAAATAATATGTAGGTATGTCTTTCTTACTGTCTTAAAACAGCTATTCAAACGGCTTAACTCACATTAACATTAACACATTAAGTTGGATGCGTCTAGCTTAGGGGTGCTCAAACTTGAACCATTGGCGATCGACTAGGTAAAATTACATTGATAATTATTAGGTCAAATTTTGTCATTAAAAGAATAGGGTGTCGAACGCAAAATGAATTCCAAAGGAACGGGGAAGTAACCAAAACCTGGACGGTACTTGCATCAAATCAATGTCACTTTGCTACACTTACAAGACAAAGAGTGCAAGAAATATTTAGTGAAATTTTTATAAATTAGATCGATTGGGTACCCCGGGTTTAAATAGACAGGCATCCTATATACGCAGCACATTTTCAAGATTTCGGCTGACCCCGAATAAAGTTTTGATATAAACGTAAACCTGAATTTCTAAGAGTGGGTGAAGTTCCATGAATTGAGGTTTTATTAATTCATTGATGTCAATTTACCAGACACGATAGACGGAATTTTCCGAGTAAACCCTTATAAATGATTACTTATTGGCCGTTTAGTCCAGACAAGCTTCTTCATAATGGAAGGGCGTGTCACCTTCAAATGTACACATGTTCAACTATGTACAGAGCAGTCTTAGTTTGATTGACGCTAATTTCCCTAGACTTTATTGTTTAAATCCTTTCTTATACTAACATAAAATGATTTTTATAGCAAGTGATTTCCTTCGAACACCTTGTTTTTGGCACGTTTTTGAACGCACCTCGCGTGTACCTCAAATAGTTCAAATTCTATTTTCAAGGGAATAATCTGGTGTACTGAGGTATAGATAAATATATGCATTATTCATCAAAACGCGGATAGCTCGGCGACTATCTGTCTGATAAGGAATCCGAGAGAGTCTGGCGGATATTTTGGAGCTGCTTAATTCGCAGCTGATTTCATGAATTCAGGGTCATGTTATCGTAATGTTGAAATGAGGAAAGCAATATTTCTATTGGAATTGAGAAAGAATTTCAAACGAAATGAAGTCGGTATTTTGACTGTAATGTAGTGGGAAATTGTAAAAGAAATTGAATATAAAGTTCAAATGAAATTTTAAATTAAATTGAATGGGAATTTTAAATTAAATTGAATGGGAATTTTAAATTAAGTTGAATGGGAATTTTGAATTAAATTGAATGGGAGTTTTAAATGAAATTGAACGTAAACATCAAACAAAATTCAATGCTAAATTTCAAATGAAATTGAATGGAAAATTCAAATGACATTGAATGGGAAATTGAATGGAATATTCAAACGAAATCTAATGCTAAATTCCAAATAAAATTGAATGGAAATTCAAATTTCTAATCGCGGTAAAATGGAATATAATTGTGGAGCTTATAGTTTCCCACACAATAGGCCGACAGGTAGTAAATCAAAACGGAACCCGATCGTTGTTGAATTTTCTTGGGAAACATCGTAAATTTACTGCGAAACATCGTAAAATTCGCGGGAATTTTTCGATTGCGCGAGGACTTTTACGATTTGCTTGTATGTACACGAAATGGACGATTGAAATAGGCGTTCGGTTGAATGGCAATTTGGATTGTACATTGGCAATGAGCGAGGCTATATAAGAGGACGTCAACAGCGGGGAAGCAAAACAATTGTTAATGATTTTCTGGTCTTAACCATAACACGAGCTCGTGTATTGTTCAGGCGTGTCAACCAAAAAGTGATTTAGAGTACGGTTTCATTGCGCGCACTCGCAACGAATATAAAAACTGCTCGGGAAAATTGATATTTGCGAGCGGGGACTCGAAGGACCAAAAAAGTGCAAAACTCACCATAGCTGCCTCGATTTTATGGTCGATCACGGCACTTGTGCAGGTAGTAACGCTGCAAGAAAAAAAGAACAATCGTTTAGAATATGAGGATGCGCTCAGCCGAACAACATGTTTCGCCCGTGCGGCCGTTGCGTCATTGCACTTGTTTGTTTAATAACTGAAAGGCACCTGCAGACGCTGGACCGGTAAATTGTGGAATAAGCGATCATTCGGCGTTAGAAAGTTGTTTGGCCGCAGGTGGCAGTTGGAACTATTCTGGACCGAAACCCATTTGGCCGTGTCTAAAGGGTTTTTCGCCGGCCAAATGGCCCGCCTGATGGCTTTCGGAAGAGATCCGAGTTAAATGACGCTAGAAGTTGGCGGGTGAATCCCACGCGAACTTCTCACGTGCAGAATGGCGGTAAAAACAACATCGGCCGAAAAGATTTTCGGGTAAACAATATGAGAATGCAAATCGTTAACGTTTCTCTCGTTGGGGGAATCGGCCTGCATGTTTACAATATTTAACTGTTAAAATTCATTTTGAATATTACAAAAATACATACGAATAGAATAGCACAAGTAAGATATTTTAATGAAAGAAGAAAATGTTCCTGAAACAAAACATTAGAGATAGTCATCCCCCAAACTCACCCTCATTCAACGTTAAAATAAAAGTGACAAATTCGAGTTGAAATAGGAATAAAAATTCTGGAAGAGAATGCAACAGCGAGAGATTTATAAACTAAACAGATTTTTAATGTAACTCGTAATTTCGTGCGAGTTTAAATGTAGCAAAATGAAGATTTTTCCGCCGCAGAATTGTAACCAGAATTAGAGCGCATTAACTGTTTAAGCTCAAGTATAAAATTTACCACAATTTATGTATAGCAAGTCTGAATAAAGTTCAAGGGAAAATTCTGCGTCAAAACTGAAATTTGCGGCAACCGAATGGAAATTCAGTGCAAATTTTCGTTTCGCCCGATAAAAGGAACTACATATCTCCGATAACACAATCGAGCTCTGACTTCATAAGGACAAGCAGATAAAGGCGGTCTAGCATCCGCGAAATCCGGAGGGCGGCAAGGCGAATTTCAAACGTTCTCATCTTACTTCGGGATGAATCGGCCCAAATACTCCAACAGGATGGCCTTGATGGAATCCCTGCAGAAGATTTTCTTGCAGATGACCTCATACTCGATCTCGAAGTCGACCGCGTCCAACTTCATTTTTCTCCGGGAAATCAGACGAAACGAAGGAAAATAAGAAAAACGGAAAGCTCGCGCGCTATTCGCACACTAATCGCAGGATTCGCTACCACGCTAGCGCAAAGCCCGTTCACTAGTGTTTGAACTCCGCGGCACGTCGCTTGAGGCTAGACAGCAAGGACTCAGGATAGGTCTGTGTACCTCGCGCACGCGCAGTCCGCGTCGCGAGTCGCCTGATTGTTATGACCCGACCACTCTCGCGAAGCTCGGGATTTCCTGCGAAGTCACCCTCTTCCGATTTTCCCTTTTACTCTGAACATTTTTCACTTTCCTTGGCTTTCATGCAATACTACGGCGTTTCTGGCAATACTTTTTCGGGCGAATTAGGTGCGGGTGCTTGTGGTCAAGGCGGTAACGAAGCAATAGTAGTATTATAGGCAATGTGTGGAACTGATTAGGTTTTGATTAGGATCGGTCAATATCTTTGACCATAAAAATTTTGGAATTTTAGATTCCGAAACTAAAGGTTGTCGAGTTGTAAAAAGCTAGAGAGTTGTCGGAAACAGTGTATCCAACAAAAACTTACCCATGAAATTTGAACGAACTCTATAATAATTCGTTTCGAATGGTAATATTGAGGAAATTACTAAACAGAAATGGTCTACTTGTTTACGCTAAAACAACTGAAGCTGAATGAATAAGCATTTGAAGAATTGGACTTACGAGACCAAGTAAGCAGTGTTCAATTTCCCACGACAATATGGTCACAAAGTGAATTATCGCACGCTTAGCTGAGCAAAAGTTCTTGTGTCGCACGATTCCCTTACTAGGAACCACTAGTTTGAAGATGAACTCACGAAATAAGTGCTAAATCCGATCGGAATCTGCACAATATTGTAATATCTAAATGTAAATCCCAACAGCTCTAAAACGGCGCATAATTGAATTGCGAAATAAACAAACGGAAGGAACGAGGAAGGTGTCAAATTCGCCACATCATCAACATAAACATGAACGTGCGCGTTAACTTCGTTGTTGAGTCTCCAATTTCCTTCCTTTGGTATAGTGAACGATAAACATTTTTATTCAGCTTTCGCATTTTCACGCCTCTTCCACATTTAAGCTCACCTAAATGTACTCATACACATCAACGAATTGGGTCCACATAAATTTACTTCCTATATGTTCAATGAGGTGCTTCCATATGTCTACTTTGCAAAACCCTAATTATTTCGAAACGATTATGTTAAAGAAGATTTTAAATAATACGCAATACCCAATCAAAATCAATGCGGATCCGTGTTTAGCGTCTTCACAACCTAATTAGAGATAAATGGAGACAGATACTCCAAAATAGATAGGGGAAGTGAGAAACATAAAGCAACTTAGAGACACGTAAAGCCAGATAAGAGACACGTAAACATACATTGGGCATTGAGTCACGTGCACTCGTTGGGGGAAATAAGACAGCCCAATTGGGGAGATAACGATTTGCCAGACACTCTCGATAGAATAACGACCTTCTGCTCTAGCCGAAATAAAAACAAAACAGCGCCGGACTAGGATGTTGAAGATGTCATAAAAGCGAAGGACCCCGGGGAACTCGATTCGATTTTAATCCATCCCAGATTACCCTCGAGGTCTATCGATGTGTTGCAGTAACACTCCGATAAAATTTTGATGAAACAGCGTCATTATTCGGCCCGTTTTTTTCTTCTATTTGCATACGATACGGTATCTAGCATGGTGTTTGTAAATATTTGCTTTTTCATCACTTGTGATGTAATCCCACTCGTCTCAGTGAAACAACTCGAATTAGCAGTTGATGTTTACGGACGGGACTGGTTTTCCGTCATAATTATCGTGCTTTTCAAAACTAACCTAATTTTTTCTTTTTGAACACACTTTACAATCGAAAAATTTCCCATAAGAATCATTGAGTTAGTTGGCAAATGCGAACGTTGAGTTTCTCGAAACGTGATTGCAATGGAAAATTAAACATATACGGAGTTTAGGGTTGGATGAATTAATATTAATTCTAGTCTGAATATAATAATTCATAAATTAATATTAATTCATCCCTAGTTTATATTATTTTATGCTATTCCTGGCTGATCTACACAAAACGCAGTTCGGATGTTTCCCGTGCGCATTCTCTGCCACCGTATAAACAAACTGAAATGCGACCGTGCTCGTTATTGCACAACCAACGCACCTCAAAACCATAAACACGGCCCGAAGCCGGGAAAATCGAAAATACCCAGAGGGAAAATTGGCCGCGGATTTAGTGCGAGTTGCCCACGGCAACAGTTCGGAAAAAGGAAATTTGGTGCGCGGACTGCCGGCGAATTGTTGGTTTAGAAGCGGACTTGCCGGACTGAAGTAAAATTAAACCATGTTGGCAGATAGTTGGGTGATTCGCACGCCAGCATCCAGGTCAATTACCTAAATTACGTTTCTGGGGAATCCGCTGTTTATCGGTGCCAGACTGGCGCATGCAGATGAAGTGCCACCTACTCTGGAGTCGTCCTTTGATTTTGCACGTTCGTTTACGCAGTTGCACGAAGGTGGAACTTCAAAGAGTCCTTCGGAGCGCGTTCGACGGAAAGCAAACGCTCCCATGGTCGTGTTTGCGGAAGTTGCCGTTCGCATTGCTTGTGATAGGTTTCATTAGCAGGGTTTGTAGAAGGTCCAATTTGCTTCTTGTTGGTAGAAGGTTACAATGGTCGTGTTTTAAAGGGTTACATTTATCGTATTTGTGAAAGATTACATTGATACTGTTTGTGAAAAAAAGATGTCAAATTGACATATCTCCAATTTTCAAGATTTTCGAAAATTTCTTTGTGTTGAAATATGCATAATATGACTGTGGTTAACTTTTGTATTAGGAAATTTTCCATATAATTATTTATAGTTGAGATAATTGATATTAGATTAGAGAGTTGAAAAGTGATGGTAGGGAGTTGGGAGTGTAAAGTTGAAAGGTTGCGGGTGTAGAGTTGAAAGATGGGAGTGTAGAGTTGAAAGGTGGGGGTGAACAGTTGAAATGTGGAAAAGGGAAGTAGAGAGTGGGAGATAGGAAGTTGAGAAAAGGAGAAGAGTATCATGTTGGGAAAGCAAATTATGAGGAGTACAATTTATTGAAGAGGGACACAGTAAGAAGGAGAAAAAATTGTAAACGAACAGGAGTTAAATCGCAAAAAGGGCCTTGATATTAGTGGGATGACGTGAAGAATATATTATAAGGAAGAGAGTAGGATGATAAGATTGGGGTGCATATGACTGGGATAGGAGAGAATCAAGAACGTCACATTGAGGATGAGACGGAAGCCACATATTTTTGATAGCTAAGACCTAACTAACAAATGCATTCCAAGTGATTCAGCTAACTCGCAGCAACCCTCACTCACCCAATGAAGTTTCTGATGAAACAGTAGACAGCGAAGAGGGTATTGTCGCTAAAATCTAGTTTGGGAAGAATCGGGACATTGGAAGAGATCAGCCCGCGTGAAGGGCTCAGCACCGGGGGATGCTGGGCTGTCGCCATTCTATGATCAATTCCTCACATTACAGTAGCGGATGCAGCCCAAACAGCCTCCAATGTTTTTGTTGTTCCCAACCACTGCCCACTCACAAAACGCGACAGACGTTGTGACGTCGCGTTACGGGACTCGCAGGGTTAAATGTGCGCTTGTTCCCTATCGATCCAGACGCTGGGTTCGAGAGGCGCCGACGGATGCGCGAAGGGCGTCGCTTTTCAAGGGGTGCTCGTGGGCGCCTAGGCTAAGACATGAGACGATAGGCACCGGCACGTGATTGTCAATTGGAGATGTTTTACGTAAACGCAGGATCTCGGGAGGATCGTTATTTCCATGCAACCGCAGACATTTACACCTTTATTATTAAATACTTTTCAAATTAGTTAATTGGCTAGATGTCCAATAATGGTATACATCGCTGCATCGTAGCATGGATAAGTGCGTCTTAGCACACGGTAGGAAGCTATGAGTGCGCGTTCGAGTCATCCGTGGGTTGCGTTAAAGTTTTATTAGAAAAAGTCAATTATCTCAGTTATTTTCAGTTTTACAAAAAAAATATTTAAGACCAAAATTGATTAGTATCCCATTTTACACATCATCCCATTTACGAATATGTTAAAACCACCACAAACCACCCTAAAATTTACACGAGATCCATAACATAATTGTGAACGTTTACGATTTGTAGCCTATTGTAGAAACTGGATGAGAACAGAAGACAAAATTTACTCTCTCATTTATGAACACGTCGTTAGTAGAAATTTAGGCGAGGAAAACTCAAGAAAACTTAAAAGAGTATGCGAAAGAAAAAGTGTGAAACTCAATACCGTCGCGACGATGCGAAGGACCAACGTGTGCTTCCCACAAACAATGCAATAAGTTTCGAAAGCGACGATTAGATAAGTGCAACGACGCCCCACAAAAGATGAAAGGAAGCAGCTCCTGGAAACTCCGATTGAAGGTTTCCGTCGGTGTGATTGAAATCTAAGCGACCGGTCGCTGAGTCTTGACATAATGGGTCGATTTACTGATGTTTCCGCTATCGACGCCGGCTCGAACGAATCCCACGTTCAAAGAAGCCTTTGAAACGTTAATTGCTTTCGGGAGTTAATTTAATGAGGGATACGGAATAGCGAAACCCTCGCACGCCAACGTTATCATTCCCGTTCTGAAACTTTATGAAAATCAACTCCGCATGTTTTGCACTTGGAGGATTCAATTGAAAAAAAAAATCATTTTAAATTTATAATATACGAATTTTATTGTGGAGGCTTTCACGGTCGTTGTCTACATGTTGATGATCTTCCGGGTATTACCGTATTGGTTTGCATTTTATTCTCGAGTGTGAATGCAACTTCTCGATACCATTCTTAAAATGGAGTTAGCACACTTAACTGAATTGAATAGAACTACAACATCCAACATTGCAGATTGATTTCAACTCACGAATAAACGGAAGGGGAAGCAACCGAATGCAAATGAACGCGAAATACTGGACAGAAATAATTCACACTGGACATGCCACGCGATTAAATTATACGCCAGAGCAAACGTTTCACGAACGACTTGCAATAATTGAACGGTAATTATGGTAAAGTTCTGGGAAAACAGTGAGACAAGTGACGTCAGAAAACAGCCGCTACTGTTTACGGGAAAAGTAAAGTATTGTTTTCTCGTTACCTACTGATCTTTGATCGCTTTTGCAATCGATTATTGATCGCTTCTGCGATTTCCAATCGACCGCGCAAGCGCTTTCAGATCATTTCCACTTGTTCCCTTACAAGCGAATTCGTTACAAGAATCAAATTTCAAATGGAACTGTCAACCACTCGCACATTGTGGAGTTATTTAGGACGTATTGGCGAATTCCTGGGAATCGTGAACGGGGAAGTACGAGCAAAAATGTGACGGCCGTCAATCCAGGCGTTCTTAATTTCAAGAATAACATCAAAGGATTGGCGAAACAGAGCGATTAGCTACAGCCGCTCAATGCGTTTAATTATCACGCAAAAAATAGCCGACCTAATTACGGACAAAGAACAATCGCCCCTGCGTTTAAGATTTAAGCGAAGTGGGAAGTTTTCGGAAATCGCTGGAAAATTTTTAATCACGAATCGTCTCTCCACCACTAATTGGGCCTCATTTGTGCCGCGCCTACGAATACGTTCTTGGGAATGTCCGATGAATATCGCACACATTTCGGACATATTAGCTATTAAGTTGGATGCGTTTACGTCTACGATGAATTATTATTCATACTGCGATTATTACCTAGATTTAATTTCTCAACAGAACATTAACATTAACTGTAGACTGTAGGTAATAATCGCAGTAGGGTAGTATGTGAATAATAATTCATTAGGACTGAATTTTATTTTTCGAAATTTGTTTTTAGGGTGTTAAAAATATGATTTCAAGGTTTGCTGTTGTTTATTTTTGAGATTCCAACCGTTCCATATATGGACCGCTATAGTATCTAATGGGTTAAGGTACGGTTTCCTTCACGCGTTTAACCGCAGCGGTTGAGCGCAATGCGTGCGCATCATTTAGGGCAGTAGTGAGAAAAAGATGCACAGAATCCTAAAATTTCTCTTCCTACAATGATAAATGAGGCTGCGCGTGCAACGCGTCCCTTCGCTACTGTTAAACGCGTGAAGGAGACCATATTTTTAGCGTAGACGATACGACGCTACATATCTAACGCGATACAAAAGGGTTGTTGCAACGCCGCGCCGCAGGCAATCGATGATTGCAGTGGAAAGCGGCTCTTCAAAAGAATAGATTACCGCAGTATGGAGTCCGTGCGCGAAGTATTTATCACTGGAGTATGTAGCTATGCGAGTTGGAAGTTATTAAAACGCGCAGCTGACGTCACCTCATTAATAGCATTTTCCTAGAAAGCCGCTTGAAATACACGCGGGAGCTTCGCCAGACTGCCTGACGCTTGCTCGCGTGGACAGCGGACTGAAGGTTGGCCTCGAACTATGTGCGGGCACTTGGCAAACGCTTGACAAATGCTTTGCTAACTTTCGCCAAGAAACTAGTGAAATTCCCCGTTTGCACGGAACGCGGATTATTTGTCACGCCCTCTTCGTTCGATAACTAACTGGAATATTATGATGGGAACTTTACGAGTGTTTCGTTTCTATTGTCCTGCTCGCCTTACATTATGATTACGAAAACTAACTGAAAGTCTTATAATCGTAATCAATTATGAGATGCACGTATCTTATAACGACAATCAATTATAAGATGCACGTATCTTATAATCACAATCAATTATAAGATGCATGTATCTTATAATCACTGTTCAAATATTCTGGTGGAGAAATAATATTTGCGACTGATAACTAACTCGATGGTTCCCTAGTATAATTAGTTCTGTTGTTTTCATAAATACATCGATCAATTCAAACAAGGATTCGAATATTATCTTTCAACCCTTTAAACGTTTGTGTAATATGGGCATACTCTTCAAAACGAAGTTTTAATTTTTACTTGATATGCGGTTCGTTTTGAATAACGAAAATGGGAAGAGGTGAGGTGAAAATGGGAAGAGGTGAGGTGAAAACGGGAAGAGGTCTCAAAATGAGAAGAGGTGAAGTGAAAATGGGAAATTTAGAGTAAAAGCTGCTGTCATTTGGAAACAGCTTGATTTCATCGACGAAATTGGCTCGCGGCTCTTAAAAAATGTAATCGCTAATCAAACAAAAATAAGCCTTATCTCGAACTGACGACCGACAGTCTGAGGCGGCGCGATTATTTAAGCTGTTGTTTTCCAGCAATAAAATCTGTTGAGGAAAAGCGAAAATATGCTATCTGCAAATATTGAGCTAATTGCATAATAAATAAGCTGTGGGAGAGCAAGCGTCAATTTAATGCACAGTTGGTCGTTGATCATAGAGGAGAGTGCAAACGTCAGGGTTGCCTGATAGGTCCCCAAACGCAACGCTTCACAATGCAAACATTCGATTATCTATCTCGTGTTGTCGATGCAATTCCGTTCATTATTATTATTGCAATTTCGTATTCAAATTTTGTCGTGCGCATTACTCGAGATATTCTGAATTTCACGTTCTTATTCGCAAAGACCAGTGAAGGATTAAATTTCGGATTTTGGGGAGAGTTGGGAACATCAACGTTACAAAATAGTCATGTTGAATTTTCATGGTGATTCAACTAATTTAGTAAAACATCTATTCAAGGACATCCTGGACAAAAACGCTGCGCAACTTGACCATTAGTGGCGGTTCCCTGCGTCTTCGGATTATGTAAACCTAGCACAACCCGAAAAGGTGAAATGAGGCCAGGGTTTATCGATCCCCTAGGGTAAACGTCCTGGGACCTCAACGTTTCGAAGAAATTCGATCGGAAGAGATAGCGCGTGTAAAAGCCACCACTAAGTCGACACGCGGGGGTAAAACGTGCTGCGCTGCAGAAGCCTATCCTTAAAACCGACTAAACAACGTTTCCTGACCCACTTAACAGCTCCATCCCCTCCCGCGTAATCGCATTACAATGGAGTCCCATTCGCGTGGCGTGATTAGGACTCCATCCACCCCCGAGCATCGCACGAAATTATTAATTACGCGTCAAATCGAACGGAGGGCACTGACCTATTTTCATTTCGAAAAATGCCGCATCGCTCATTAGAGGAATTGCCTGCGAGCAAGTTGCGGCGGATGTCAATCAGGATTATTTTCGGTTGGGTTTAACGAACTTTGGAAGAAAAAACATTACGCGTAGTGTGTTGTAGAAGTTCTGCCGATGTTTTAACGATCCCGTCACTTTGTTGTTTTCATTTAATTCAATTGAATTTTCATGCTCCTAGTCAATTATATCAACTAACTCGATGATTCTGTCAGGAAACTTTGTTTGCATTCGATACCTAATCAATGCCATTGAATATTCGCTGCCTAACTAATAGTATTGCCGCTCGGCATGGACCTTGAGATTGCCGCCCCTTCCGCTAAGAAACTTCAAAGCAATGCCCGTATTCGTTCTTTTTTAACTGAAAGAAACACAAATTTTCCAGCGAAATATTTACATGAAATAAATCGTGTTTCAATACGAGAAGAAGGCGAATCGTTTAAAAATAATTGAATTTCGTCTTAAAAGGATATCGTGGTTCGGAAAGGGTGAATTTCCACAATACTGAAATGCAAAAGGCGAAAATAATCATGTGATGCGTGTGCATAGAGCAAATGCGTCCGTGCTAATTGTGTTACATCAGTGCCAATAAACAATCGCAGGTGCGATTCGTTAAACAAATACCGTAGTGAAACGATTGAAGAATTTGATTATATTAGAGAATAGCGTCTTTTGCATATCTTATTTGACGCGACATCTGTATCTATTAACAAAGTACTCCATAACGCCGATAATACAGTTCCCGCACAGTAAAGCTTTCGCGGGATTTATTAGTGGCGCCCATGAATTTTTGTTTCAATTATATTTTGTTGCACGTTTCATGGGCACAACATCGACGGAAATTGTTTTACTCTACCGAAAGCAGGCGTAATTTAAATAAATTGAAAATAAAGACTCACAATTTCCCCATTTGTTCAGGCGTCACAGACGCCAAATCCTTAGGTGGCATGTGGATTTGCTTCTTGACTGTGTCATCAACGTTCTCCCAATACTTAGCGTAATTAGCGAAGAATTCAGAGACAGATTCTGTCAGATTGAATTTACATTGCACTAAAAGTAAACAGAAGAAAAAACAGAACTGAAATGGAGCGTTCGGCAAAGCAAAGCAAAAATAATAAATGAAAATGAGCAAAGGGAACACTGTTCTCCTACAAGTTTCCTCCGAAAAACACAGTAAAAGTACCTGATTTCAATTCATAGGTCGGATCTGTCTGTACGTCTTCTTCAGCAACCGATGGAGTGAGAGTAATTTGCGAAGATCTCTCAATAGTTGTTGGTTGAGTTAAGAGCTCCGCTACAACAGGAGCCTTACTGACTCCAAGAGTGTCAGTTGCAAGTTCCCTTTTACTCTCAACCTGCGAATCAATATTTTCGTGAGGTAAAGATGCGTCATTTTCCGACCTTTCTGCCAAATCCCACACAAGCCTCCTGGGTTTCAGATTGGTCCTGTATCTTCCGCCTCGTCGTCGGTTTACACTACAGGTTCTAAACCTATCATTAATATCACAAGTGTTGACTTTGTACTCTGCGATTATTCCTTCAGTCTTGTTTACTATCGTTTCAGTCTCATCGTCAATTTCCTCGATCCTCTGCAATACGCCAGTACCCCTAATTAATTCTTTAATCTTATTATAGTTCAGTCTTTCTTTTTCCTCTTTCAGAGGTACAATTTTTATCGCCTTATCGGCAATTTCTTCTTTTTCGTCGTCTGTTTTCTCAGCCATCACATCAACTTCAGTCTTCGTTTTAAATACAGTCTTCGTGACGAATTTAGGCCTTGCCTCATGGCGTTGCGTTAGTTCTCTAATTTCATTAATTAAAGTATTCCTATCTAATTGGCACACACATTTCATAGGTTCCACCTTCATACATAAATCATTCGTGTTAGCAGAACTGAATAGTCTCTCGAATTCGTGGAACAGCATTCTATCATCGCCAGGTGGGGCTTCGATTTCCAAACCCTGGACTAGATTGTCATAGACTGAATCTATATGCGCCATTTCATTTTCGCAATTTGCGCGTTCATCCACATGGTCACAATCAAAATTGACATGGCCATCATCACAATCAATATTTATACGGCCATCATCACAATCAAAATTTATACGGTCATCATCACAATTTGTACGATCGTCTTCCCAATCTATAAGCTCTGCGAGGCGATAATCCGGATCAGTTTCTAAACTTTCAAGTGATATATCGGACGTATTTTTGGGAGAGTCGGAAAATTCATGGGAAGTGATTTCCGCCTCTGTGTCTCTTTTAGACGCCTCATCTACGTCGAAGAATTTCGGAGGCGATTCGTCTTGGATCTCTTTCTCGATCATATCCAACAGGTCACTGAGTTCATCTAGAGATTCATTTCCCCTATTCAACATATTCAAGGCATCTTCTGTTCTACGAATGTGAAGCGCTTGAAGAGACAGTCTCTTCATTCTCCAACTTTCATAATCTAAATCCTCTTCGATCCCACTTTCGTATTCTTTCGAACAGGGCAGTTCTCTTTCCCACGCAAATTTATTCCAAGGGTTTACGTTAATATATATTCCATTATTTGGTTCATCAGTGCTGTCGCTTTTATAGGAATAGTTCTCGTCCTCAACAATTATTTCAACTCCACCGTCGGAAATGGCATCTTCCTCATCAGCTACTGCATCTTCAACAATTTCATTTTTATCGTCGTTTTTATCTTTGTTGCCAGCGACTCCATCTTTGTCACCAGAAACTTCATCTATGTCACCAGCAACCTCACCTTTGTCACCAGCAACTTCCTCTTTGCCAATAGAAACCTCAATTTTATTAGTAACTTCTTGTTTTCCATCCTCTCTACGCCGATCAACAACTTTTGTTTGCGGAATTTCGTAGAAGCAATCAGCAACTCCATTGTACCCATCACCAGCCCCACGACTATCTCCTAGTCCAGAGGAAACCGAGGGATAAATCTTGGCAATTAAAGTGTCTAGGATTGAAAATATCTTGGTACCGTTCATTTCAACATTAGGATTAGCTGATTCGCCGTGCATTTCGACAATCTCTGCATGAGTTTGACGTGATGACTCGAACGTTGATGCACCCGCCGATGACTCTGAGGAATATAATAACACATTCAATGCGACCAAAATATTCATAATATGTACAAACAAATACGCGCTAGGTGCGTAATCAGCATTCAAGGTGTTAAACAAATAACATTAACTGTTTACGCTAATAAAGTTCATACTAAAAGTCAATACGAAATAATGTACTATTATTACTTCGTTACTCCAAGTTTACTTTCGTACTTTTGAACATCACTATTCTTTCCAATTCTCCACACTTGGAGCGACGAAGTAATACGAAATTTCACGTTACCTTCGGAAAATGCAGACTCAATTTCTTGTTCCTCTCTGTTCCAGATTTCACCATCAAATCCGTTTTGTTCAAGTGATTGCGCATGAGGTGACGTTACTGTGATATTTAGCAGAGACTCATTTGTAATCAGTTTGGAAATGTGCAGGGGCTCACCAACTTCCAAAGAATGTTGCTCGATTGTATGACCGTTAGGAGCCGACAACTCCAAGTTTTCAACAACTTCATCTGTATCATCTAGTTCTGTAATCACTACACCATTCTCTTTCTTTTCTTCCGGAACTGACACTACTATTACAACGACTATCACGTGTCTATCCACCAATTTGGAGTGGTCTACTCTCGATCGCACGTCCATTTGAATCGTGCTTTGTCTTGCACCAATTGCTTCCCCATTCTTCGTTGCTTCTCCTTTATTTACTTCTTCTTCCTCTTGTTCTCGTTCGTCCTCGTCAATTTCTCCTATCTCAACTCCACGCGCACCGCTCACTTCTATCTCTGGTGTTTTTCTAACCATCTTCTCATCTTCGCTGGATCTTTGGTTAACAATCAATTTGCAGGTTCCGGTGTCCGATTGGACCTCAAATTGCGTCGCGGGTAGTTCTTCGGCGATAGCTTCGATTTCTTCATTCTCCTCAGTCTTGAGGAGGCAGGACAAGTCGATGAACTCTTCCTGAGCGGCGCTCCGCAATGTCCCGTAGTGTTTGAATACGGGAAGGGACACCATCCCCTTTGAACGATTTCCAACTACCTTGTATACGTTGGAAGGAGGAGGTTTCGGAGTGGAACAGGTGGGAATTGGCTCAACAATAACAATATCATCTCGAGACAAGACGGTTCCACCAGGGGAAGTAGTGAATATAACGGTTGCAAAGGGATCATTCAAATCATATATAGACACAATTCGGGGTGAAGTGGAGGCGCTACTCACCGTTGGGCTGCAGCTCGGGATAGGAAATACTGGTCGATCTACAGAGTGGGATCCAATATCAGCGGAAACGACGTTCGCAGTAACTATTTGGTTCGTATACATCTGAGTTACGATGCATGTGCTGCTTTGCATTGTGGTCATTGGAGGTTCCTCCACTTCCGCTGTTATTGGCAGATCAACCTCTGCTTCTGAGGATGACAACCCTGTTGTGTCAGTCGTGGCATTTCTCTGAGTCTGCGTGCTTTGAGACGATGTTTTCGTCACTTGGGCAGAACTGTGACTTTCAAGTTCCGACATCTTCATAGCTGATTGCAGTTGCTGCAAGGAAATCTGCAGGAGCGGCTGTTCGTATATGGATGGTAGGAAGGAGCTCTGCATAGCAAACTGTATTGGCGTTGACGTCTGCACAGCAGTATCTTGTAACGACGACGTCTGCACGCCAGCGTTTTGCAACACAACTTGTTGTTTCTGCACGAACGATGCCGGCGACGAGGTTTGGTGCTGCCAGGATGCTTGCGATACAATTTGTTGTTGCGTAGAAGGTTGTTGCAAGAAGGACGTCTGCACAGCTGGTTGCTGAAGTTGGGGCAAAACCAGTTGTTGTTGCTGTTGCAGGGGCTTCTGCGTACTGGACAATTGTTGCTGTACAAACGATTGTTGTTGATGCTGAGCCTGCTGCTGTAGCGGCGCTTGTATATTCTGTTGGGGTTGCAGTGACGATTGCACGTTTTGTTGCTGAGCAGTTGTATAGGGAAGATATTGTTGTTGCGAGTACGTCTGCACAGCAGGCTGCTGTTGCTGCGAGTACGTCTGTACTGCAGGTTGTTGAAAGTAAGTCTGTACTGCAGGTTGTTGAGAATAAGTCTGCGCTGCAGGTTGTTGTTGAGGATAAGTCTGTACTGCAGGCTGTTGTTGCTGCGAGTACGTCTGAACTACAGGCTGTTGTTGCTGCGAGTACGTTTGAACTGTAGGCTGTTGTTGCTGAGAATACGTTTGCACTGCAGACTGTTGTTGTGAGTACGTCTGTGCTGCGGGTTGTTGCACTGAGGCCTGCCCAGTGTGTTGCTGCGGGTATGTTTGAATTGCAGGTTGATGCTGTAAATACGACGGAACTGCAGCCGGTTGTTGCGAGTACGTCTGTACAGCAGACTGTTGCGGAGAGTACGTCTGAATTGCAGGTTGTTGTGAGTATGTCTGTAATGCAGGCTGTTGTTGCTGCGGGTACGTTTGCACTGCAGGTTGTTGTTGGTGCACTGCAGGTTGTTGGTGCACTGCCGTCTGTACAGTGGACTGTTGTTGAATCGAAGATTGCAAAACTGGCTGTTGTTGTAGAGATGCCTGCACAACCGGTTGTTGTTGAATAGATGCCTGCATTACTGGCGATTTTTGGATGGTAGTCTGAGCAGCTGGTACTTGCTGCAGCGGGGATGATTGCACAACAGACTGTTGCTGTTGCATAGGTGCTTGGATAATTGGTTGTTGTTGAATGGTTGTTTGCTGCACTGGCCGCTGTTGCTGGACGACTGTTTGCTGCTGTAGCGTTGTTTGCATTACCGGCTGTTGTTGAACTGACTTTTGTTGCTGAATAGCCGGCTGCTGCTGCTGCAATGTTGTTTGCATCGTCGGCTGTTGCTGCTGCAATGTTGTCTGCATTGTCGGCTGTTGCTGGTAACTTGTCTGCATAGCCGGTTGTTGTTGAATTACCGCCTGCACATTCGGCTGTGGTTGAACTGATGTTTGCACAACTGATTTTTGTTGCTGTAAGACAGGTTGCTGCTGTACCACTGTCGGCTGTTGTACTGTCTGCACATACGGCTGTTGTTGAATTCCCGTTTGAACATTCGATTGCTGAACATACGTCTGCTGCACTACCTTTTGCTGCTGGAGGTCAGGTTGGTGGATTGCCGACTGCAACACTGTTTGTTGAGTAGAAGCCGCCGTGCTTTGTTGTGGGGTGGACATCGCATAACCTGACTGTTGTTGAACAACTGGTTTTTGCTGCTGCACAGATGTTTGTACAACAGGCTGCTGTTGCTGAGTATATGTTTGCATTTGGGGTTGTTGTTGGCTCATGACAGTCTGTTGCGGATTCATGACGGTGTTTTGTGGATTTATAGCGGTCTGTTGTTGATTCATGACGGTCTGTTGTGGATTTATAGCAGTCTGTTGTGGATTCATGACGGTCTGTTGTGTATTCACGAACGTCTGTTGCGGATTCATCGAGCCCTGTTGTTGGGTTATGGTCGGGTGTAGCTGCAGTATAGCTTTCTGTGGAGTTTGTTGAGTATTCACTCCATAAGTCTGCGCGGGCGTTTGGTAATTAACAGAAGGTTGCGGTGTGTATGTTTGCGATGGGCTGTATGCTGGCGACTGCTGAACACCTTGTGGTGATGAGTATGCAGTTGATTGAATCAATTGTTGCTGATTCGAAGCAGGTTGCTGTATTTGTTGTTGAATGTTTACTGCAGATTGCTTTGGCGTATCTGCAGCAGAACCTGACTTTGCTAATTGTTGTTGGCCAACTGCACTCGACTGGAGATTCTGTTGCTGATTTGTGTTACTTGACTGCACATACTGCTGTTGGCCAACTGTACTTGACTGCACATATTGCTGTTGGCCAACTGCACTTGATTGTGCATACTGCTGTTGGCCAACTGTACTTGATTGTGCATACTGTTGTTGACCACTTGTATTTGACTGCGCATACGGCTGTTGACTAACAATACTGGACTGACCCTGTTGCTGTCCAACTGCACTCGACTGGGCAGGCTGCTGTTGTCCTGCAGTATTTGATGGAACATATTGCGATTGGCCGAGCGTACTTGACTGAACATATTGTTGGGCAGCAATATTAGACTGAGCATATTGCGATTGACCAACCGTGCTTGATTGAACATATTGTTTTGCAGCTGTATTTGACTGAACGAATTGTTGTGCTGCTGCATTCGACTGAACAATTTGCTGTTGTGCAGTTGTATTTGACTGAACATATAGCGGTTGACTGACTGTGCTTAACAGACTATATTGTTGCGCAATTGATTGCTGCACATATTGTTGGACAGCTGCGTTTGATTGAACGAATTGTTGTAAAGCTGCATATGATTGAACGATTTGTGCAGTTGTATTTGATGGAACATATTGTTGGGCAGTTTTGCTTGGCTGCTGGCCAGCTGTTTTTGACTGAATGTATAGTTGCCAAGCCGCATTTGACTGCATCAATTGTTGTTGGTCAACAATGTTGGGCTGCACGAATAGTTGGTCAACGCAGCTTGGCTGGATCAAATATTGTTGTTCTAGTCTGGATTGAGGAATGTCAATTAGAGATTGAGCCGGTTGAAGCGTTGCAGACGCCATAATGACTTGCTGTTGAGGAATAAGATTGGCCTCTCCTTGTCCTGTTTGTGTAGCATACCAGGCCTCCTTCAGGTCTGTTGCAAGTAATGAATCAATAGCTACAACACTCGCATGACCATCTTCAAATATGGGTTCCATTCTAGGCGCTAACGAGCTAGGTAATACGCCAAGTGGAAGGTACGCTCTCGGTCCTTTCCTTATCACTTTCTTTGGCATAGACCCTACTGGTGGGGGACTACCCAATGGCGATAGTATGGTCGTTAGTGGTGAGGGCAGTGGTGGCAAACTAACTGCATTATCTTCGATCTCCTTTATAATGTCATACTGTTCTTTCTTAAGATAACGATCCTTATAATAAATGTAAGCGTTGGGTGGGGTATGTATGGAGTTGTCAAGGTAATCTAAGCATATCCATCTGCCACGACGAAAGGGTCCGTCACTCTCAACTTTGACCACAGTAAATCTTCCTGCGATCACTCGCTCATGTGGAGCAAATACTCTAGTGAATGTAGCAGAAGTAGTTGTAATAGTAGTTGTAGTTGTGGTAGTTGTCATATTTAGTGATGGTATAAGAGAAGCTTGATTAGGAACGATACTCAATGTTGCTAAAGTAATTCTATTCTCAGTCGCTTGTTGATCTACTGCAGTTTCTTGCGATACAACAGCAATTTTCTGTACTACATCAGTCTGAAAGGTAGCAAATAAAAAAGGGGTTTGTATTCAATTCCTTTATAGATGTTTTGTACAGCAAATATTCCACTGATTTGTAGAAAAACAGTCATTTCATATCAACTAGCTTGAACAAGGATGGATACCGTATGATACCCGATAACGTTATAATAATGAATCATTGATCAATTGTGGTATACGGTTATAATAACAAAACAGTTATTTTGAAACGTTATTTGGTTATCTTGTTCGTTTTTTCAATAATTTCTTCGTGGCTTCTTTGATATAACGGAGCTGTTAATCTTTTTTCCCAACTTAGGTCGGATATTTAATGCCTTCGTAATTTTTCTTTCGTTGCAAATGGCAACATCAATAATCTTTCTTTCATTGCATAAGTCAACATCAAAATACAGAATCATAATTGACGAGGATGTAAGCATTATAAGCATAAGGGTCCATGAGGCATTACAGACGCCGTTATATCAAAAAAGTACGTTTTGTAACTTCATTCTGTGTTTAATAGTCTGCATGGCATGTCAATTTTCACCTGAGTTGTAAATTTTATGTGATATTTCATTTAGGTGCATTTGGCAAGCACATCGCGACAAATTTTTAACTTCACCCAGTTGCTAGGCGACGTTAAAGTTTATGTGTATGTATGTATAACATCATGGTAACGTTATACAGGGTGTATCTGAAATACATCGAAAAAAATCTCTCTTGAACAAACATTATTCTTCCCTAAACAGATCCCTGACTGGATCGAATATTCTTTGTTGTCATGACAACTTGAAAAAAGGCAACAATTAAAAAATATATGAACACTATGAATGGATGATTTTAAGCAAGCAAATCGGTATTTGTTTTGTGTGAAGGTTGAAAAAATTCTAGGTTAAATTATAAAATTCCTTTACGCAAGCGAAAATTCTACACTTTCCTTGAAAATTTTATTAAACTATATTTTTCCTGACATTTCCTTGTTTTGGAGGTTGTTAGGTTGCTAGGTACCACCAACATATTATGTGAATCTACTATGTACCAAATTTGTGCGCACCAGCTACATTTTATTCGCATTAACAAATATGCTGCTTGGAGAACGATCGAGGGAACCTGTTTCGTGGAATTTTAACCAGCAACACCAATTTTACCCATCGACAAATCGAAAAGAAGTTAGCGCTTCAATGAACACAACCGACCAATTGCAGAAGACTTCATGGTTACCTGAACATCGCTTCAGGTGTAAAAGGGCGTACTTTTACCTCCACGGCCACAGCAAAGTGAAATTCTTGGGTGTTTATTTCCATCAAAATGCCACCAAATTATTTTACTTTATTATATCCATTAAAATAGAAAATATTTCCCAAAACTTATTTAGATTTTTAGAACGAAAATGGTAACAAATTGGCGACTAGGGCCAAACGCAGTTTGTGGTGCAATTGTTTCAGCCAATAACAACTCCACAGCAACAAACATTCTAGAATGCGTCAGAAAATCGCGAGAATTGGATAATGCTCGGTTAATGTTGCTTGCGGATTAATAAAATCAACTAACCTGTTTTATGGTCCATTTTTCATACTAATATCAAGTAAATTTGGTTTTCTGATCAGCACAACACGCGAATCAACAGCTTACTTTCAGCTTCTCATTGAAGCGCCACTTGCAGTGAGTAGCTGAATTTCCTACAGGGATTTGCTTTATTATTGCTCTGTCGAAAATAATGGATTCAATTTTAGGATATGGCCATTATTTAAATTGAGCCGTTAAGTGATTGCAAATGGGATTTTCCTAGTTCCTAACCGTATTTTAGTCGATGAAAATAACAAAATTATGAAGAGAAAGTTTGCTAGTATTGTGGCGCCAACTCACCTGTTGCAATATTTAAGGTTAGGATCCAGCAAAAAATGGATTAATGTTCGATTAATTTCGGTCGCGAATACAAGCATTGGTTATTGAACGCAAAAGAAATCCAACAAACCTGTTTTCTAGTCCATTCGTGGTAGTAATAAATCTAAATTTGATGTTTTGATCTGGATTACACGCGAATTTTCGGTTAACTGCTACTGGAACGCCACTTGCGGTTAGTAGCTGAACTTTAAAGAGGGGTGACCAAAACGGTAACTGTCAGGCGTTTGAAGGTCAGCGACTTAAAAGTAGATTAAAATTGATAAATGTCGGGTATTTTTTCGGTTTGAGAATTTACACGATTACATATTTTGTAAAAATTATCGATATACCAAATTAATTTTCAAATCTTTTTTCCGATTAGATATTTAAATATGTTGGGTCACTGGATCTATACCATAGATTGATTAATCTATGAGTGTACATAAATTATAAACATTGGATAGGAATCATAAACATAGGATATATGAAGTATGGTGCGCTTTTTGAAGCGCCAGATTTGAAACGAATTGAAATGGGGTTGAAAAAACATTTTTAAAAAGCGGAAAGCTTTTGAAATATTTAAGAAGAAAGTACTTGGAAATTGATGGCATAATGGGGAAGTAGGAATAAATTAGAAAAGTTCAAGAACTAACCTCATTCGTGTGCTCTGTGTTATCACAGCTCTTCAAAGGCACTTTGTCTTCCGTTGCACCATCCGAACCATCTAAGAAGTCTTCTTTCGACAGCGTCTCGTCAGCTTCTGAATAACTCGGCGTTTCCAAATCTGAGTGCGATTCATCCGCAGAATCGGCTCCTGTCACATGGCTCACGTTGATCACTTGGAAAGAGCTTTCCCTCTCACTTCTTGCAGGGAAATTCACCGGCCTACGCCCTCCACCTTCGTCATTGATTCTCAGAGTTTCGTTGGTCGTTTGCTGTACAACTTTCTCGTTCTTTGGGCTCAAAACAGCGAGCTGGTTGCTCGCCATGCCACTTCGATGTTCACCCTGTTGTGTGGCCAGCCACTTCCGGCTAGGACATGCATCTCACCCTTGGCAGCTCCGCATCCCTGCGACCTGATTGGCTGGCCGCCAAAAGCCCCCGCAGCGTTGCCAACCCCCAATGAAGGGCAAAAGTCGACCCTAACCGTCGGCGACGAATAATTTGCGTAATCTCCCTTCTCTTGGCGTTTAGAGTAGGGAAAACAGTGGGCTCCATACACAGGAAAAAATCTCTATTCTAGAAGAAAAATGGAGGAGTTTTGTAGAAATATTATTCTAAAATTATATATTTACTATGTATATTTATAGAGTAAATATATACTATGTATATAATTATAGTACAATTTTTTTTCGGAAACCCCACCAAGATTAACCCTAATTCATCATCAATATAATCGTTAGTTTCATTAGTGCATCGAAGTCCATATTAATATCCAATTACTACGTTACAAACTAAGAACAAAGTCGCAGGTTGTGTAAATTGTGATAATCTTATCCTTATCGGGATGAATGAAAATCCGCGCCAAGTTCAAGTTGAGTGTGCGAATTCTGAAATGGGATTATCGTTATTTATGGCGAGGTATAACAAAGACCATAAATTAGCATAAGCGCGTTTTCAACCGCAATGCGCCATTAGTCTTGAGCTTGTGAAGTGAAAATGGCGGAAGAGAATTTCACGACAATGGATGAAAAAGTCGAGCCGGAGAGGGCCAACTCCAGAATCAACAAGAATTTGGTCATGCTGAAGCTGACTTTGTTTTTCCTATACGGAGGTGCGTTCAAATGTTTTTCCAACTACCATACGGTTTTTAACGCTCTCCATCTTATCCGATTTATACCGATCTGGACGTTGTCGTTTGTAGCCGATTTCAGAAGGGTAGAATAGCAACCGTTGTCCTTTGCCGTATGGCAATGGTTAAAACATTGACTAAAGCTAAAATAAAAAGTTTTTGTTTCGTCATGCGTAGCTACTTCATCCCTCTTGCCTTACTTGACGATCCATATGCAGAGCATAGGCTTGACGATTGGAGAAATCGCCACCATTTACCTCGCGTTACCTTTCACCACCTTCCTCGCCCCGCCCGTCACGGGTTTTCTCGTGGACAAATTCGGCAGATACAAACCCGTTGTGATAATCTCCTTCCTCTTGAACGCTGCCATTCACCACTCCTTCCTCTTCATTCCGCACCAAGAAACCCCGGGAATCAAACCCTCCGGTTACGTGATGCGCCACCCCCAGGGCGACGTGGAAGTTTGGTGGAGCCCTTGTCTTATGAGGGAATGCCCCGTTGATGAAGAGCTGGATATAGTTTTGGACATGTGCGTGGACCATTGCCTTCTGAGGAAGGACGCGCATTTAGAAAAGTTGGAGAGTTTAGCTGGGAAGTTGGATAACACGGGGGATGCGGGCTACGCCGACGACATATTCTTGCACATTGGAAAGAGCAAGAAGAACAGCACTAAACACGGGTAAGTAAAACTGGTTTCTATCTAACAGCACCAAGCACGGTTAAATAAAAAAAAATTCTATCTAACAGCGCCAAACACCGGCAAATAAAACTTGTTTCTATGTAAGAGTTGCATGAGTCATCGAGAAACATTTTACGATGACTTTTTCAGAGTCAACATGCGGAAGTTTTTCAAATCACTCCAGAAGAACGGCACTGCGATTTTGTTCGTCCTAGACATGCACCCCTTTTTAGGCGATCCTGTTGAGCAGTTGGGAATTGAGATCGAATCCGCCGAAGACGACGATTTCGTGGCCGATTTCAAAAAGAGATTTCCCGAGAAACTTCTAACCAAAAACGGTGTGAATTTCACCGAACTGGAGGAATCGGACTTGAGGTGTGGGGGAGTCGTCCTCAAAGCGAATTACACCTCAGAGCAGAAAATCAGAAAGAAGCCAGAAGAATGCATGGTGCAAAAGTGCAACTTTCGCGAAGGTGGCCCTGAAGTTTGTCCTCCGGACTACAAGGAAAGCGACGACAGGATTTTTTGGATATACTTCGTACTCAGATTCACAGGAACGGTCATGATGACAGCTGGTGTTACTATCATGGATCCCATAGCGTTGACCATGATAGAGAAGTATGGCGGAGACTTTGGAAGAGAAAAACTCTTCTCTAGTTTAGGAATGGCGCTTTTTTCTCCTATAACAGGAGCTTTGATCGACTACAAGAGCGAACTCTTAGGATACACCGATTACTCAGCTGCCTTCTACACCTACGACGCCCTATTAATTGTCGCTAGCGTAACAGTATTCCTTATGCCTTTAGGAACTAAACTGCCTTCAGACAACATATTCAGAGACCTCTTGAGCATATTCAAAATGGCCCACGTTCTAGTCTTCGTCTTCTTCCTGTTCCTCTTAGGAAATCTATGGGGATTCATCGAAAGCTTCCTATTCTTCTATTTGAAAGACCTAGGAGCTCCGAATTACCTCTTAGGAATAACAGTCACTGTTGGCACTTTGAGCTCCGTTCCTTTTCTATACGGAGCGGAAAAATTGACTAAGAAATTTGGCCACGTAAACATTATTGTCATGGCTTTTTTCGCCCATGCAGGAAGGTTAATGGGCTATTCATTCATCGAGTGAGTACACTTGAACTTCCCAATCGATCCCTGTACTTGCACAACAAGAAATCCCTTTGAACTACGTATTATTCTCGAAGCAGCAAAACACTATTATATTCGTAGGAGTGCTTGGTGGAGCTTTCCCTTTGAAGCCATGGAATCCCTTTCAGTGCATTTGATGTGGGTAGCAGCTGCCACTTATTGCGCCGTCCTTGCACCAAAACATCTTTTAGCCACCCTAATTGGTGTTATTGGAATGGCTCACTTCAGCATCGGTATTCAGTCGCGTATAAATTGACCAATTTGTATTTCATAGCATATTTTTCAGGCCGAGGAAGCGGGAGCTTTATGGGCGGACATTTAATCGCGAAATTCGGCATACGACAAGCTTTCCGCTGGATGGGCTTAGGATCTGTTATCTCCGGATTGTCATACGGAATGCTCCATTATTACTGGCTGAGGAACGTGGAAATTGAAAACAAAGACTATGACGATGTTTTAGGCGAGTACCTGCATTCGCTCTATCCAAAATCATATTTAAACTAACAGACGTGGTTTTCAGAAGTTTTGGTTGATGTTGAACAGACTCACTGCTATGGTTAATTTTTAACGCGTTTTTTTAGCACACGTTATCTATGAACATGAGAATAACCAATCAATCAACGTACTCAATAAACTACCTAATAAAGTTATTCACTTAATAAGCCATAAAAGCATATAATAAGTTATTTGTCGAATAGTTGTTAGGGGAATTAATAGGAGGTGGATATCGCGGTCCCAAGTGAAACTAAACTTTAATTTTAAAAGAACTATTTAAAATGCAGAAAGAAATGAAACGGAGAAGCTGAAAGACCCAGAACCGAAATTCAAAGATCAAAGCACAATGGTTAGCTTCGAAAGGCTCAGTTTGATGATCGAATACAATCAAATTGGTTCCATTTCTTCTTTGGGCCGTTCGAGATTGATCGACTCCGAAGGACTATTGAACAAGAGGGCGCGAAGCAACAGTATAAGAAGAGGCAGTTACAGCATTGGAATGTTCAAGACATCGAAAGGAAGTGCATCGAAAGTGGACATTCTCAAATCTTCAGGGGAGGTACACAGGAATTCGAACCCTCAGCTGAAGAATGTTAATGCACAAACAACCAAGAATATTAACAATAGTGGAAAGGTAAAATAACATAACAGGTGTAGCGTTTAAACGTTGTATTTTATGACAAAACACGTTGCACATTTAAAATGTACCTATTACCATCTGTGCTATTATTTGTCTTGAAAATTATATTAATTCTATATAATTCGTTTTATAGGGCCTAGGAGAACGAACCAGCAGTCCTTCAAATTTACTGCAGAAAAATTCAAATACCACCATTGGAGTTGAAGAGTTACACAAGCATCTCATTCCGAATGAAGCAGACGAAATAATTTACGCATCAGTTAAAGAATTCATAAGCAAAGACGAAGCTTGAGTTATTTTCTACTTGTTCTATTTAATTTGGTAGATCGCCTCATTTCCTTGTATTTCCCCAGAAAAGGTTTAAGTTTAAGAATAAAATCCTAAGTTATGCCAAAAAGAATACAGAACCTCTGAGTTGGTTGCATACTGCTCTGAGATAGAATAAGGGATGAGTTCTTATAAAAATAGTATTAACCCTAAAATTAGTTGACTAATATACTCAACATCAATACTACCGCTAAGAGTACACATTCAAAACACTACATTTTCCTCAATTTAATATAAAATACCGAAGCGAAGCTTCGACCTAAATAAAAAAAATAATTGTGAAGTCAATGGGACTATTTTGACAGAAAACATAACCTAAAAACGGCTTCACTTTGTCTAAACAATTCATCAATAAATGAATTTGTTAACAAAGCAGCATTGATGTTCCGATTGAAATGATAATAATGGCTCTGCCATATATTAACGGGTATGATGTAGTGGAAAAGATTGGCGTTGGCAGTTTTTCAGTTGTGTACAGAGCTATAACAAAGGTACGTTTCCTAATTTTACTAGCATAATCTAACAGTTAAAAGAATAACTATTTAAAGGTAGTTCGTAAATTTAATATCTAATAGGTTCATCGTATAACACCCATGTACTATGCACCATTAATTATTTACAGACTTCGCCCAAAGAAACCGTTGCCATAAAATGCATAGACAAACGTTACCAAAGGAAATCTTTCGCTGATAACGTCGTGAAAGAGATTGCTCTTCTAAAACTGTTGAAGCATGAATATATTGTTACCCTCATTGATTTCTTATGGGATCCAAAGTAAGTTATATACCATTGAGTAAAGGAGTTTCCTTCACTCAATGGTTACACCTAATTCAATCGAATTATTTTAAATTTCAAAATACATACATATTTATGTGTAGACACATTTTCATTGTAATGGAATACTGCAACGAAGGAGATCTATCTCAATACATCAGAAAGAAGCATAAACTAGCTGAATCATTAGTGAAAGTATTCATCCAGCAACTGGCACTAGCTTTAAAATTCCTTCAGCAACATAACATTTGCCATATGGATTTGAAACCTCAAAATTTGCTACTCCAGTCGAAGCCTAATTTAAAATTGAAATTGGCTGATTTTGGGTGAGTAAAATGCGGATTTATTAAACACCTACGCCTTTATGTTTATGCATATATTAGAATTGTTATTATTAAAATTAAAATAAGAATGATTATGATAATTAAATCAAATTGATGTAGCCTCCTAATTTCCAGGCTCTCGCAATACATTTCAGCTGACAACGCAGAACAATGTAGATTCGCCGGTTCAATTTTGTACATGGCTCCAGAAAAACTACTCAATCAGAAATTCGATTCTCGCGTTGACTTATGGTCAGTAGGAATGATCATGTACGAGTGTTTATTCGGTCGTCCACCTTTCATGCATTTGAACACTAAAGGAATTATAGAACTCATGCAGAAAAGAAGTCCTATTGAAGTAAGAAAAATTCCTCAATCGCATTTGTTAAATAGTTACCCTAAATAAACATTGAATTGCAGCTTCCCCAAAATGCGAATATTTCTCCTTTGTGCAACAACCTTCTATTCAGTTTGCTTAAGCACGACCCGAGCAAGCGTATTAGTTTCCAAGATTTTTTCGCCCATAAGTTTCTGGACATCATGAACCTGCCTACTCCTGAGAATTATTTGAAAGTCGTGCATATACTAGAAGAAGCTGTTGCCTTGGACAAAAAGAGGAAGTACACGGAATCTTTGCCCAAATATAGGGAGAGCATAAAGTACATAGCAGCCTTCTTAGCTTCTGAAACGGATGTGAACAAGAAGTTCATGTTGAACCTGAAATTGAAGGAGTACACTCAGTGGGCTAACACTTTAGCTGAATACCTCAAGAGCAGCTCGTCGGCTCCTAACGATTTATACCAACCGTTGACTTTAAACGAAGGGCAATTTGAGTTGCTATGCGAAATGTCAGCTGTAACTCCGAACTTGGCTACAGCCCTTGACATCGGATCAACTGGGGAATTATATATGATGGAGGGGAAAAAGGGCCTTGCTATGGAGAAATTGACTGTTGCTTTGGAATTGCTTATTCCATTGTTAGGAAACGAACCAGCAGGCCCTAGGAAGGATTTGTTACACCAACAAGTATGTTTGCTTACATCACTGAATATATTATTGTATAACGTAATACTGATTATATCACATATTCATCATTACACTTCAGGAGGAAATTTCTATTATATTTTTATGAAATAAAGTTTTCATTAAATTCTTCATTACAGATCCAAAAATGGTTAGCAATGGCTGAGATATTAAAAAAGACTGCAACTTGAAAGTTCATTATATTGTTAAGTTTCCAATTGATAGTGTTCTACTTTTGTTGGTCCTATTAAGTTATTTAATAACTCAAAATAAAGTTTATTTTCTGTGTAGAAACTGTTTTCCTACAAAAACATTACAACCTCGCTCCCCCAATCAATACGATTCGAATAAAACGAGATTAAATTGTTATTTTTGGTTTATTGAAGCAGAACGCACTCTCAGTGATCCATTTTACAGTATGTATTAAAATTACACGTTTCATAAATGATTTACCTACAAATACGTACAAATTGCTTACAAAATTGTATATTTACGCGCGCCTCAAAGACGGTCACTAGTTTCAGTTTAATACTAAGGTAAAAATGGCACTTAGTTGTTTCCCGCAGCCAAAATAAATTACAGTTCAAAAAAAAATCGAATAGTTTATATACAGCGTAAATAAAATTTCATAAAAAAGTACTTCCTCAATTCGTAAATCGATATCAAATGATAGGAATGTTTCGAAAAGCATAAATGATCGACAATTTTGGAATATTGCACGCAAAACAGCTGGACATCCTAAAAGACTAGGCGATTCTAGTGGAGTGCTCGTAGTTCGGAATGTTTCTGTATAAAATGTCAATCACAGGTTTCATCTTCACTCGGAAAGAAAACTTCTGGTTGGAAAGTCCAAATCAACATTTAAAGTGTATCCCTGAATTCCAATTGAAAACGCACGTAAAATTTCAGTTTGGAAACCCGGCCACTGTGTTTGTTGGTAGATATCACCCTAAAATCATCTCGTTCGGAAATGTTACTCTAAAATTTCAGTCGGGAATATTACTCTAAAATTCCATTTCGGGAGTATCACCCTTAAATTTAATTCTGAAATATCACCCTAAAATTTCATCGGTGTAAAATTCCACTCGGTCATGTAACCTCAAAGTGTAGTTCAGGAATAGTACCATGAAAGTTCACCCGGAATCCTCCAAAAATTTCCACTCGAAAAGTCCCATCGCTATCATAAATGAGACGGCTTTCGTAAAACTTAATTACAAAACGGATTGTTAGGATAATTGAAAAATTTAAGTAAATGGGGATAATTGACAAGCTACTGCTGGGCGCTGTCCATGTTCGGAACGTAGTCCAAGGCCATCAGGCAAGCAAACACCGTCATCACCATTTTCGGCTTCACTTCGACGATGTCTTCGGGAAGGGCGTACACTCGGGCACCAGTCTTGCGGGCCATGGATATGGCGTACTTCGCGTTCGCTAAGTTCTCCTGTTGGGAATAAAAATTTACATTTGGGCATATCCACCACTTCACTCATGTTACCCACCTCTTGAGTACCACCATGCTTGACCAAATCGTAGTTGATAGCACCAGGCTTGATAGCGTCAATTAGGTCGATGACCACCTTCGCGTCGGCAATAGAAGAATCTTGGAAGCCCTTAATGGAAGATTTCTTGTTAGCTGAAGTTAATTTCGCGTTGACCCACTGGACGATTTCCTTCTCGACGATGGGATTTCCACTGTGTGCAAGTTGTGTTAGGATGGACAAGGTGTACGCCCTCATCAACTGCCAGATCAAGGCTAAAGTTAGGGTGACGTTGCCCTCGTTGATGTCTTGGCCAGCTATCCCAACGAGTGAAAACTTGATCTGCTTGCCAATTTCCACTGCGTAATTGCAATTCTCAAGCTTCTCCATGAATTTCGTGAGCTTGTTGAATTTGGTGTGTACGCGGTTCCAGTTGACGACGCCTGGCTTGATTATATCGTAGAGTTGGAAGACGATCAGGCCGTCTGCTAAGTCCGAATATAACCAGTTCACGTGGGGAGAGACGCCCATAGAGTTGATCCAGTTTCTGTAAGCTATATTTGGAAATTGTTAGTGGTTTATTATAAACTTTGGAGTGATTAGTTATTATACTCTTCAAAATAAAATTTTCAATTATATTCATACGCTTAGATGATTTGACTAGGAATTGGATAATGAAGTACAGTAAACAGTAACTTATGTGGAGCATGTAGGACCAGATTGTGGAGTTTTCTGGTGCATAGCTTACACAAAGGAAGCAATAGTAATAACTTACTTTTTTCTTCTCTCGTCTCTTCAACAACATCATAACCTTCCAAAGCCCCATTAGTTTGTTCCAACCCTGGATGGTTATTGAAAAGATTGGCTACGAAAGCCAAATTCAATTTGTAAACTCCATTAACAACGTCTTGGGGAGTGATGAAAGCTCTGCACTTCAATTTGGCGGCTTGTTGCAACATTATTTCAGCTCTCGACAGTTGATCTTTTTCCTGTGGAAGTAAATTGCTTTTGTTGGTACGGCTTGCTAGAGTTAACTCAGATTTGCAATTTGATCGGTTTTTCTGGTCAGAAACGTTGATTTCATTTCTCATGCTACACCTTACTTAGTTATAACTACTGAGTAAGGATTCCTTTACGCAATGATTATAATGCAGTACATAGCTAATGGGGCAGTAGGCAAAATCTACTGGCAATGGGGATACTGCAATAAATAACACGAATTCAAAAAGTTTCTCGCTCAGACAGTAGGCCATGCCCAACATTACGTATGTTATAGAGGTTATGTTTCTATCCTAATTGTCTAATTACGTTACAAACATAACCTCAACTCTCACCTGTCAAAAAATGATGTAAGTACATTTATGACATGTATACGAATCAAGCTATAACATTCGCAATGGTGGCCACGGCCTACAGTAAGATACATATTTCTTGCTATCCAACAGTGTTCCTGTGAGTTTGGATAAATCTTTAATTTCAGTAAGCTCTATAATTTTTTAAAAATATTTTTGATTATCATTAAATGGAACAGATATACAATTAAATGTAATGCGATTATGAATCACTTGACATAATCAGTAAAAAAAATAGTTTAGGTCATCCCCTTTCAAAAAATCAATTCCTTTTAAAAATATATAATAGAACAAAGCTCTCATTTAAAAGTGAGAAGAACACGAGACAACTTATTGAAGGTATTAACAAGAAATTAATTAAGTGATATAAAACTCACAAAGAGCGCTTCCGTATGTACACCAGAGGACTGTGGCGCAATTTGTTTGAGCAAATGAGTGTAGACTTCAGAGTCGGATATGTCGGATTGGAAGTTGTGGACGCGGCGGTTCACGCCAGCTTTTTCCAACTGGTAATTGACCCATCGCAACAAAATTGCTTCCGGAGACAATTTCAAGAGATCTTCAATTTTCTCTTCGTCTGTCAGTAGAGCCGTCAGGCCTGGACAGTGCTCCAGAGTGATCTGGTTGAATAGACCGATGCGGATGATTTGCCAGAGCAGACCAAGAACCAAATGCTTGGTGCCTTTCGACAAATTGTGCGCGTCGATGTTAACAACGTTGCAACCGATCGCTTGAGCTGAAGTCAGCGATAAGGTTAGATTTTCTAGTTTGGTGTAGGTCGTCATGTTTTTCTTGTTGATGGCGCGTTCGTCGATGGTGTCGGGACAAGAATGGTTGATAATTTTACTGGAAAGAAAACGGTCGTGCAACATTCTGACTAAAGCAGTAAAGTTTTTGATTTACTCAAAAGTTACAGCAAAACGTCGTTTCTAGTTATATTGGTTTTTTTAAATAACTCTTTAATTTTTTTGAGGTTAGTTTACTTGGTAAAAAGAAAGAATATTTGTTTGGGGTTTATGGTATTCAATCTTGCTGTTTATTCGGGAAGTAAATGTTACTTGGGTATGCCCGATAGGCCGAACTTTTTTGCACCAAAACAATATTTCACAAGACATTTCATGTGTTCCACACTCTTTGTCCACCCTGCATGGAAAAGTTTGGACATGCCATTTATGTTTGTAAAATCCAACTTACCACAGCAGAATCCCATCTTTCACTTTTTCATAGAGCTCTCGACCTTCTGCATCAATCGGTAACAAATGCTTTAAGTCCTGATCCTTCCCAAGGTTCGAATTGATCCAATCGGAGAAAGCCAATTGTTCCTCGACTCGAACGGAATGCGTTGTTCCTTCGTTCGACGCTTCCGATGTGCCTCCGATCTTCTGCAGGTTCTCTTTCGTCGTAACTTGCTGCTTGAAGGTGCTGGCCACTTCGCTGGCTTTCAAGTCGCTGCAGAGAGCCTCGAACTCGTCGTAGGACAGTTTTCCGTTGGTTTGGCATTTCTTCTTGAAATCGTCTTCCATCTGTCGTACCCGGAAGCCGGGAATTTTGAATCCGCAAACGTCCAAGGCATCTTTCAGTTCTTTCAGGTCTATGTAGCCATCGTTGTTCTTGTCAATCTGGGAAATTCAATTGTTTCGAATAACTATAATTCGCGATTCAAGGTATGGTGGCGCCGCCACTTGTTGGGAACTATATCAGCTACATCACATAACACCCAGTGTAAAATAAGGTTAGGTGTAAAAAGGCGCGCAAACGGAAACAATTTACTAGATATAAAAGTTTAGTATTTCAATTATGGATTTACATTTTTTGTTTGACAGGTAATAAATGATAACTAAAATAATTAATTTTGTTTATGTTTACCTAGGAACTAATCAATAAATATGTTTTCACATGAAAGTAATGAGAAAAGTTTGATCAACGGAATGACGTAAGAGAATTTCAAGGTCACAAAAATATAAAGCCCTTCTTATGATGTAACTTTGAATTGTCTGTTAATAAAATCAATGATAACAAAAATATAGTCATGTTGCATTACTTTTTCCTCACCCTGTATAATCGAAACAATTCTTGCACAATTAAAATGTTTTTTTTTATTGCATAAAACATTCTTCTTTTCCAGTGAGTACACAAAAAATAGCATGTTTAAGTTGTAAGAAAAGTAATTTTCACCTTGCTAGAAAACCGTCACTTTTCTTCACCTAAACAATCTACTATTGTCAGAAACACGAATTTATGCTTTGACAAAGTAAATTATAATTACATCGTATTCCCATTGTAACGGTACATTAATATTTCGCATCCACTACTATCACCGCGGATTTGTTGCCAATCAATATATCCTCAAACATTGTTTATCACCATGTATTAGGTTTGAATAAAACCAAATGCTAATTTGCATATGCATAATCTACTATCACTGGGTCGTATGCATAAAGATGAGTGAAGGCATTTACTTGGGATTTCTAAGTGAATACCTAATAAACGTTTTCACTTGTTTTCGAGCATACATCCCACTGTGTAGTAAATCTCGTGTAAACAAAATTCCTTTTAATTGTAAGAAACAAACCATGTTAAATTTAGTTATAACAATCTATGTATAAACTATTTAATTTATATTACATATTATTTTTAATCAGGAACAAAAGGAGCAAACAAAATAATCAAAGAACAAAGTGTAAGAAAGTTGAGAAATGAGCTAAAATCAATGAGTAACACTCACCGCGCACCGAATATAATAATCAATGCCAGTGTAATCGTAATTAATCCCAGGTAAGATAAATAATCCCAATAAGTTACAGCAGTCTAGTCCCTTCATAGGCCTTGAATACTCAAAAAAACAAATACCTGAATAGGCGAAAGTATTGATTACTGTTTCTAGAACCCTTTAAGTGGGAACACGCCAAATTACATAGTTGCCAAAGCATGACGTGACCATATCTGCCTGTCGCTTATCAGCATCAATATTTTAGTAAAAATAGGCCCTGACTGGCAATCCAACATACAGTCGACGAGATCGAAAAAGCGCGATTGTTCCACAAAAATAATTCACAATAAAATTCATCAAATAAGTAAGAGCATATGCAGATATTATGAAAAAAAATGGCTACCGTCCTTACAGAGACCAAAATGGGGGAGAGAATTACTTTACATTCGTAAAAATGTGTGTACATTGTCCAGGGTAAACAAATGATTAAATTTTTTATCACTGTATGTGTACGTAACCAGTGATACTCGAAATGAGACCTTTTCTATTAGCGCATTCAGCGATAAATGGATGCAAATATTTTGTAACATTCTGTAGGGAGACCAAACTTTAATCAAATTGTTAGACCAAACAAGCTATAGAACAGAAGTTATCGTTCACTATCTGTTAGTGCACAACTAGCAGTACGCAATTAGTACACAATGACTATACGATTTGTAGCACAAAATAACTACACAATTCGAAGCATAACTGCATTTTTTAACCATTTTTAGTGTCAATTTGTATTTTTTATATACAATTTGAAGTGTACATGTTGTATGTTTTGGTATTGTACAAGATACAATGTAAAATTTGTAATGTGCAAATTGTTGTGTAAAAATTGTAATGTAAGATTCGTAATATTCAATTTTTAATACGTACAAAACTTCAGAACAATTTCAAGTCTGAAACTTATAGGAATGAATTTACAGTGTTTAGTTAGTAGTACACGATTTGCACTGCACTACAGCACACAATTAAGACAAAAGTGGGTACCTTCGTGTAAGGTCTATCAGTTTTCAGCTGCATCAAAAATTCGTAATCGGCACTGGTTTGTCTGTTGAATTTCACCTCCATTTTTACTGCAGCTCCAAATAAGGTTCACTACAAACGACCAAATGCGTGCAATCAGGAATGTACTGATTCCCTATAGCAACGACCAAACGCGTTCAATTAGAAATGTACTCATAGGCGAAACGGGCGAACACGCCGAGTTAGAAATGTACTAATATGCGAAAAGTACTTATCGCCAGATAAAAGCCTATCTGATTGTCTTATTACTCGATTGGGGCATTAACGTCGGATCGCTATTGCGAAGGCATGTTATCGTAACCTGTTAAAAATGGACTCGCCGATCGAGCCGAGATAGAGGCAGATAAACGGACATTTTGCCAATAATTCAACTGTTTGTGCAACTTTTCCATGATAATTTGCAAATAACTCCATTGACAGATAAATCATAAATGTTACTGCTTCTAAAGATGTCACTGCTTTCATAATAACTTTACAATTCTCTTATTTCATGAAACTAACTTTAAGAAACAATTAGATTCAGAGTCATTTGATTTTAAGAAACAAATTGTTTAAGGCATTCGAAACAAAATCCAACCAGAATTAGCAACTTCGCGAAATTCAGCATATTTCTCTTTCCTCATTTGACAAGGACAACGTGCGTAAATAAATGCGACAATGCGACGTGATAAAGTGGCTGTTGTTTTCTTTGTAGTTAGTTAGGTTTTTGTCCGTGAATATTCCGATTATAAGTGGAATGGAAGAGTTGACAATGAAATCACGACTCCTCAGGGTCGTCACGTTGAATACTCAAGAATTGGGACGCGGTCATTCGCGGAATTACACTACTCGCGTGGGTGTATGGGGAGCTATAGTCTATATTTGAATAATGCTTTGTGATTTCTTCACAGAGGTACACACTTAGGTTTTATGGGTCTCAGCACATATTTAAAGTAGTTGAATATTGTTTTTGAATCGATATTTAGATCTATTTCGGCTTGTGACATTCATCCTTTTTCTCGATTGTTTTAGTGAAATCGAATTAATTACTCAATATTTTTCGTGGTTTAATTGTCGCAAATACGTCATTCTTTAATAAACGAGTGACTGCATTACTAAACTATTAAACAGGAAATTTTTAATTATATATTGAATGAGGAATGAGGAAAATGGTGTTTCAATTGTTAATATTTTGTGTAACTATAGTTTGTTTCTGACTAAGCGCTGACTAAATCCATTGAAAAGTGACAAATATAATCGTCATTTCGTTATTCATTTCTGGTCATGAAATAACAGGCGGGCTTAAATGTCGATTAACTAGCATATTTCATATTGATTGTGATTTCGATTAATAGCCGATTAGGCCACAAAACGCGCAAATCCATGCATTCCCTGCACTCTTTTAATGTGAGTATCTAGTAACATACATTAGGGACATCTGCGAAAGAAATTTTAAGTGATGTAAGCACAATCGTTTGAAATACAATTACTATTCCATAACAGTGGTCTAGCACGAGTCACGCTCGTTTGTAGTTTAGATCATCGCACTATGAGTTGACAGTTCAGTCTCACTTAGTTTGCAAAACTTAATCTCTGTAGGTTTGCAAAATTTATTTTCTATACGTTTGCACAGCTCATTCTCTACGACTTCACAAACTCATTTTCGAAAAGCTTTGCGAACGTAGTACAAAAGTTAGGGAAATTCAATGACAATGTTTACGAATTCTCCCACCAACTTCCAATAAGTTAGGGCTCGGAGGTGAATGAAACGAAAAGTTGGTTTTAAAGTTCAGAGTTTCATTCAATAATCCGACAATTTTACAACCATTTCTCCCATCAGCCTTGAATTAGTGGACTTGTTTTGTTTTTGAATGCAACATAAAATGCGAACAATGAGGTACTTAAAATAAAATTTCCAACATTTGGCATTTATCGTCCGTTAAGAACAATATTTTCAAGGGAGTCAATCGATGTCGTTAAAAAGTTAATCAGAAATTCTCGTTGAGTAAACCGGAATTTCCTAACACTTATCGAATTACGAGCGTTAGATCAACTACATTAATTCACGTACGAACAATAAATTGATTAAGTACGAACAGGTATTTGTGTACGAACTAATTGGGAACATTGATTCAAATATGAACGTTTTAATTCATATACGACTCACGTACATACGTGAGGAATTGATTCGCTGAAAATGTTTTTGCTTGCTTTTATCAATGAAATTATCTAATGTGTTTTCTGATGCTGACATACCTGCAGTGGGTTAGCAAAAACTGTTATGTATAACAATTTCTTAGAAGTTACGCAATTGGCGATAAGATTAAGTGAGTGGCGAGGGAATTACGAGTAAGTGGGTCATGATCAAAGGTACTTCGGGAATATGTGAGTCATGATTTCAATATTATATCCGTTAAAATTATTTTGTATTTAAATTTAATTTAAATCAATTGAATTTTAGACGAATTTTGCAAAACGAGGTTTTATACTTCACAAAACGAAGATCATAACCTCGGTAACAAACATTTGCTTGAAAGAATTTCAAGCAAAAAGCACAATCGAAGGGTTCAAGTTAGAACAGTTTGAGTGCCTAAATTTGGATTGATTCGGTGGCGCAAGGTCAGATGGCCTGGATAGATAACATGTTTTATAAATAGATACAAGTAGGTTGAACAATTAAATTAAATCGATTGTGTTGAATCGCGTGCGAATAAGACACCAGTGATCGATTCGCCGCAAATAAAATACACGAGTCTCATAACTAACTGGAATTCATAAGTTGTTGGATAAACTTGGCCTTGAAAGGTCAAAAGCGATTGACGGAACGTGATGGTTAATGATTAATATCATTTACACAAGGTCTTGTTTTCCTTCATTTACACGGGTGCGTTATTTTCCAATTAAAATAGGCGAATTGCATCATACGGAATCCCTAGGTAAGTCAGGATGGGTCAGTTTTGTTCGATTAAAGTTACGACTTGGATTTTCGTAAATTATAGTACGTTTCGATGGATTGTGTTCATAAACAGCGAAGGTTTGGTATATTACCGTACGCTTTTGAAAGGAAATAATCAAGACGGTGAATAATAAAATGAGGTTTTATAATCGTGTTAATATTCAAATTAGTTTGGTTAGTGGTAAGAACTATTCAACGGGCCACCTGGAGTCATTGAACGAATGGTAACACATGAGAAAAGTTAGTGGTATTGTTTTAAATTTTCCCGCGAGTGGAAGTTGAATATTCGAAACGAAAGCTGGTTTTTGTGTTGGGAGGAAGTGCAAATGAACGTTATCTACGGAAGTTCAACCGAATCGTCTTTTTGGATAGATAACTGGGTGCATTGTGAGCTGTTCCAACTCGAGAGCTCAATGCCATGTTTTCCAAGTACATGATATAATAGTATTGATAATTGATAATTAAGCGTACAAAAATATTCAGTAAAACTACGCATACAAAAATATTCAGTCAAATTAGGCTAACAAAAATATTTGGTAAAACTAAAAGAATGAGGGATTAAAACCCAGCGGCTACCTGGAGGTTAGTCCTCAAAACAGGTACAAAAGTAGAGAGTTGCACATACTGGATGTAAGATATAGTATGAAATTCCGTTTTGAAGCAATTTTATAGTTCCGTTTTAAAGGAATAATAAATGTATGACTTGTGAAATTACGTTTCGAATGATTCCGTTTTTGAAGCCACAAATATTGGATGGTAATTTTAAAATCAAAAGTAAAATATGTAACTCCACCACCAATTAAGTCGTAAAAGCGTAATTTGATAATCTATTTGTCGAGTAAACCTGAAGCACGTGAACATTACGCTTGTTTTTTCCACTGCATTGTTTCGTTCTATTACCTGAATAAATTTGAACACGCACGGCTAAAGTAATTCTCAGATAACCAAGTTAAAAAATTTGTAAAAACAGTCCAATTCTCGTCGCCTCCATAGAAAAATAGCGAATTGTTGTTGGATGCGTATAGGTTCGCGAGTAATTTGAATATTCAGTAGCCTCCGACTAAAGATCGAAACAAGCATGAATCATACCCATGTAAACACTAGCATGTGTACAATTCAATGTGTCACAGAGATGGGCGTAGTTAACCGATGTGTCACATCGATTCGCTGAAACTAAATCCGACCGGCGAATTCCCTATCGGGAAATATCGCCCTTTCGATGGCCGATGAAAATAAAAATATCCACTTACAGTTGTGAACTGCTCCTTAATTTCCCTTCGCTCGTCCGTAGTCAACTTAGCAAAATCCGTTGTGAAAGCAGCCATGTTTACGCCACCACTACTCGGCCACGACTAGAACAGCGCGACAGCACCGCTAAAGAGCACAGCGAATTGAAATCTCGCCTCTATCGCAATCGGCGCGACTCATTCGAAACAGAAAACAAGAGGGAAAAGCGATCCTTTTGACACACGTTGTTTTGCCAATCGTTCTACACTTCCGCTTACATCCGGTCCCTTCAAGAATAAGAATTCCGTCGCATTTCGTACCGTTAATTAGACATCCTGTTACATATTACGCTTTTTAAGTCCCCACTTTATGTGCAGATGCGGCGCGCAAGACAACTTGGACTATTTCGCCTCGAGCGCATTTTTGCCGAATATTTCACACCTCTTCTCTTCAATGGTTGATGACGCTTGGGGCAAACGCACGTGTTTTGATTTCGGCTAATTGATTAGTCAATGAACGGTTTCATTCATAATGATTTTCGTCGGGGCAAATTCATTTTTGAATACAATTTTGACTTGGTTAAATTTTCGTCAATTTATATTTTCATTGGTTTTTTCATTCCGTGTTCATGTATTTGGGATTTCATTCATTTAATTTTGTTTTGTCTTTCAATTTCTTATTAGTATTTTGTTTAGGTTGTCAAAAATTTTAATTAGATTTATTCAATTTATTTAGATTTACATGTACCTATTCAAATTGATAGTCAACTAATCGCGTCGAAAATCAACATTGAATGGATGAGTGAAGAGACCAGTTTTTACTTCCGACAAATTTGGCAAGTAAATCGTTTGTTTCTTTGAACGCATTTACTCTTTCGACTTCAACTCACCCCAGCATAAATGCGTAGCATCGTAAATCCTAACATGGGTTGTTGCCCAATCTACCATTCGTCGTTCCAACGCCACATAAAATGCTATCACAAGAAGCATGTACGTGGCCAGACATAAACAAGAAATGGTTCGATGGCGCACTCGTATTTCACTGACCCCTGATGCCCCAATACATAATTTGTGTACGTCTGGTCACGTACTCTTAACATAACACCCTCTAGTTCAGTGGTGCTCTAATTTTCTCGAAAAATCAACAATCTTGCCTTTTACTCTGGATCAAAGACCCTGCTTGAATTATGTGTTAAATAATGCATTATGCGCGATGTAACACTCCACACGTGAAGCGATGCAGTAACGTACGCCACGATACGCGTAACATCACTTACGTCATGCGTAACATCTCTTATGTCATACGTGACATCCCTTACGTCATGCCTAACATCCCATATGTCATACATCATTTCGTTTCTGCACGAATAATTCAGTCCTACAGGGCACCACATTCTATTCTGACAGCAAAAAGAACGCACGTAGTGGTCTAGGACGTTACGGTAACAGATTATCGCTTGTTCATTCGGAACTCATTATCCAACTCGCTAAAATTTCATCTTAGCTCATTGGGCTTAACCAATATCCGAGGCATGCACGCAAAATGCGTTAAACCAGAACTAAACTAGATTCGCATCGAGATTCCCCGGATAATTGAACGCAGGTGGTGAATAAAACGGGCCGATGGGTTCTGCACGGTTCATCAGCTCCAACCTTCTGTGTCCTCCTGATAAGTGATAATACATTTTCTTCGGCTTCCTCTCAGTCTCACCCTGCACTTCCTCGAAGTAGGCACGGAAAATGCAGAAAGCCGAGAAAAAGCTGACCGCTATCGTGAAGAAATCCAAAGCGTCGGGTGTTTCTCTAACAGATATGGAAATCGTAAAATCGTACTGCACAAACAGCGATCACGGAAAATGCGGCAAAATCTATAAAGGCGCGCTATTTGGGATGTTGTTATCGGTGTTTATTTTTGTGCTCTCTTCTCTCGACTGGGACTCGCAGGTAATTTTTCGCGTAATACCGAGTATGCGAAAACTTCGCCTACGAACAAATCAGCTTATCTTGAATTTGGATACCTTATCTTCAATCTTGAATTTGCGATAATATTGGATATCTACTTCCATGTATTCAGTTTTCTTAAACTAAGATTTAAATCTATTCTACTTATTCCTTATGAAAAAAACTCAATGTACTAGCATAGAGAAAAATGCAATATACTCTTTTAAAACTTCGTTTTGAAGACTATAATAAAGGTAACAGCAGTTGCCTTTATTTTTCTCTAATGGGTATTAATTTGTGTAATAATTTTTTGCGTCCGTTTTATTAAAATACAAGATTAATATTTTGCCTAAACCATTAGATTAAATTAATCGTTAAGTTCCATTATCCCAATTTAAATCTCAAATTATCACAAATCTTATCAATCATTTAATTCGAATTGAAGTGTCTCGTGGGAATGCCCGTGGACAGCACGAAGATCTTCAGGGAAGCGGAAGACTGTCAAATCTGCATTGGCGTCACCGAAGTTGACAAAGTCAAGAATATTTCCATCCAACAATTCCAAGACCGCTACGCCAAACCTTCCAGGCCTGTTGTTATTAAAGATGGGACGAGAGGTTGGAGAGCGGTTGAAGCCTTCAACTTCCAATTTTTCAAGGAAGTTTATGAAAACGCGGGGACTTCGGAGAGGGAGTGCCAATTTTTTCCCTACAAAACAGAGTTCAAATCGTTGGAAGAAGTCTTCAAAATGGACGAAGCCAGGTCCAGGTTGGAGCCTGGGACGGCTTCTTGGTATGTTGGTTGGAGTAATTGCAACGACGAGGCTGGACGGAAGTTGAGGGAGTATTACGAGAGGCCATACTTCCTGCCGGAAACTTCAGAAAATTTGGCTTTGAATTGGATTTTCATGGGAGGTCCTGGTTCTGGGGCGCATATGCATGTAAGATTGCTCTTCTCATATTCTTCAAAACGAAATTTTCAAATAGTATATTCAGTCATTTATTTTAACAAAAGCTACTCGTTGGAGTTGCACCACAAAGACCCATAATTGGTCAACAAGATTAACTTTTCAGGTGGACAACGTGCAGTACCCTTCGTGGCAAGCGCAATTGAGTGGCAAGAAGAAATGGCGTTTGGCTCCTCCACCCGAATGCATTTACCAATGTCAAGAAGTGGAAGTTGTTGTTGAACCTGGAGAAATCGGTTAGCATTGGCTTTGTTCGCCGAATCGGTACGCATGCGCGGTTGTGAATTTAAGCGTCAAGATTAATTTCAACCATTGAGCCAGTTTTATGTGAACTCACTGTACTGGTTTCAGTACTTACTAAAACTAATACGCGTGCGTTCTGATTCCGAATTAGTTCTGAACCGACTCAATTATTGCTATTGGGTGCATTCACTAGTGAGTGATTCTCGAATCCCGCGTTTCTTTTCCTAAATGCGCGAGGCGCATGCGCGGTAGCCAGTTTGCTATTTAAAGTGGTGATGATTGGAAATTGTTGCAGTCGTTGTGGATACGAATCGTTGGTACCACCAGACCTTCATCCTCCCAGGTGAAACGAGCGTGACGATCGGATCTGAATTCGACTAAGTTGGGATCGAGGTTGAATAAACGCCGATTCGTACATCATGTTTATTGATTTTTCTCTTTTCTATTTTGTATAAAAGTAATCATTCTCAAGAAATGAACACCTTCACGTAGTACAAAATATAATCGAAAATATAAATAGCGAATAGGTACAGTAAAATTAACAGCATTCATCGAATGTGGCTGCCGTACAGGTTTTTTGTTTAGAGGCAAAAAAGAGGAACTCAGAGTGTGGTGTGGCGCGACTGGGACTGGCATCTCCGCGATTTCAGTTGTCGAATTCCGGTCGCGTCGGGGGTTTTAAATTGTTCTTACTTCGGGACACTACATTCTTATCAGTACAGTTTTTCTTCTAACTTTATACATAAGGCAATCGGGTCGTTTCTTCAATATTTTTAAATAAGTATCCACCATAAATATGTATAACGGGTGACATTATGCGAATATTCGATTTGCTTTCGGACTGTTCTGGAATATTAAATAGAAAATGTACACGATGGACTAGTCCATGTAAAAAAATTATAATTATCTACACTGCTAATGAACACTGTTTCCTTATACGGACCATCTCAGCAACAGCACAACAGCTTGTCTAAAATATCACTATCTTTGGTAAATCTTCGATTATTTATGAGAAACTAGTGGTGATGGTTTGTTGCTGAAATGATGATGAGGGTGTGGGGGAAATACTGCATCAAATGGTGATATGTGGTGGCCCTTGCTACGTCGGAGCCACGTTCATCATCCTCCCGCTGACGTAACCGTTCGCGGCAGAGTCCTCTTTAGACAAGGTAGGGAAACTCGGGAATTCCGCCCTGTCTATCTCCAAGTCGGACTCGTGCTCCGAATCAGTCAGCGAATAATTCTCGTCCAACTCGCATCGTGCGATCCGCAACGGCGTCGTCGCGTCGTCTTGCAGAGTGGACTGACTCGTTTTAGAAGAACGCGCCTCTAATCCGGCGGCGCTGTGGTAGAAGGAAACCTGCATGAACGTCGGGTTGGCCTCGTCCAACAATACTGTGCAAAGCTCCAAGAAAGTAGGCCGATCCGAAGGCTTATGTTTCCAACAGTTCCGCATCAACTTGTACAGTTTCTCCGGACAATTCTCCGGCATCTCCATGATCCCCCCGTCTATGACGTAACGGAGGACTTGATCGTTCGACAATCCCTGATACGGCTGCGAAGCTAAGGTAGCCATCTCCCACAGAACAACCCCGTAACTCCAAACATCACTACTACTAGTAAACACTCCATCTTTCAGGCTCTCCGGGGCCATCCACCGAACAGGCAATAAACCTTTGGTACCTTTTCGATAATAATCAGTCTCATAGATATCTCTCGTCATCCCAAAATCTCCTATTTTCACAGTCAAATCTTCCGCTACCATGCAATTCCTCGCGGCCAAATCGCGATGCACGAATTTCTTAGCCGACAGGTACGCCATCCCGTCTGCTATTTCAATCGCCATCTGCAGTATCCGCTTCAAACTGGGCGGATGCTTCTCCGTGTCCGGATCGTAACACTCCGTATCGGGCCTGTGCGACCGCAAGTACGACTTCAGATCACCATTAGCCATCAACTCCATAACGACGAGCGTCGGCTGACCTTGAGATACGACTCCCAGAAGCCGCACCACGTGGTGCGTGTCAAAAGCCTTCATCACGGCGGCTTCGTTCAAAAACTCGATCCTCTCCCTAAGTTGGTTGAAGAGAATACCAAAATCATTCCAACTTCACAGCCGTAAACACGACAACGCAACTACCATTCGCAAAGTGTCCATAAGATTTTTTCTCACATGACTATTCGCTATTCATGTCCTCTGGTGGTTGACATGTGGAACTAATCTCTGAGGGCTATATCAGCTGTTCACATAACAGGTGTAATGGCGCGCAAACAAAAACAATGCGAAAGCTGGATTAACCTAACCTCAAAGGGCCCCCATAGTTTAGTTCAGCTTGTCAACCATCAAAGGACTTGAACCGCGAATTCTCGAGTGAACTGCCATATAACCGCTCTATCAACTCAATAACACACTTTTAATCGATCAAACCTCAAACAACAATGTCAACCAATCGGTTCGTCAATCCACAAATTTTTTGCAGCCATACAGGTCACAGCGTTCGAAAGGAAAATACTAAAACTACCTACCTGTTCGTAGCGTGTTCATTGACCGTCTTTATGGCACATCGAAGTAGAGCCTTGCCTTTGATATCTCTAGCGATACCCTCGTAAACCATCCCGAAACTCCCCTGCCCGAGTTCCTTCAACAGTTCAATTTTCTTCCTCGGAACTTCCCAATCGTCCGGAACGTACACGGAGCTTACATACTCAGGATTAATGAGCGTAATCAGTTTCATTTCATCCCGCTGCCTGTCTCGCTTTCTCTTGCACCAGAACAACACTCCGATAACGAAGACAATCTGCAACAATTCGACGTTCAGCGGCAATTCCAACAGCGCGAACCGCTCGCGGGCTACTCGACTCACAAGGAAACTCAATAGGACATAAATGACAACGTGAGTTGTCGATATGCCGCTTGTGTCGTCGATGTTGAAATAAATCCGAGGCGAATACTCCCCAGTTCCACCTTGGGATGTGGCGGCTACGCGTAGACTGTAATTGCCAGCTCTTAATTCGCGCAATACATAAACCATACTTGAATTGATAAAGTTTTTTCTCGAGATGCACTGTAGTTCTGGCTTCGACTACAAAAACGTCAGAAAATAAGTCACTTCGATTATTCTTCACACAACTAATTATGCAACTGTCGTACTGCCAAACCATCAGGATCCCAATAGCATGCAGGAGTTTAAGGTCGTTATACCAACGCAACTTACGTTCTCAACGTTCTCTCTTTTGTATTCGATCTGGTACGCTAAGATCTTCCCGTTCGGGTCTAACGGCTCGTCCCACGTTAGGGCTACGTTACCGCTCAACGTCACGTTCTTCAGCGTTACTTTTACTATGTTGTCAGCGCCGACTGAAATTCGGTCATGTTACAATCATAATAGGATGCAGCACTCGTGTCAGTCGCTTTATTTTACACCAGCGATGGTATTCTATTTCATTAAGAGTTTTACAATCGCGTTCGCTTTAGCCTTCCAACGTAGCATTAATTGCTCAAACTCGATTCTCACTGCATTAGAGGGCCAAGGCGAAGATAATTGTAGACTCTTAACTCTAGTGTGTATGGATTAACTAACTCAATGATCCTGCAGGAAACTTTGTGTGTTCAAGCGAACTCATTGTTATTTGTCGGACAAAAACACAATCGAGTTTTCTGTCAAAATCACAGTTGTCGAAAAAACATTGCAGTAAATTTGAGTCGTAATAAAGTTCAAAACATTGTTAAATTTCAAACAATAAAATAGTATTGCTGACAATAAAACAATTGAACAAACCTTTTCGCATTGTGGACCTTTGTATAATAGTTGGTGTACTACAAATTGGGGCAAAATCCTCCTTCTTTTCAATCTCCCTGCACGCTTGGATTGTTACGTTATATTCGGTGTAATGGTGCAATTTACTGATGTATATTTCAGTTTTATCTTTGACAGAGAAGTTGAACGATTCCCAGATGTCTGTACCTAAAGGGAGAATACATGAATCGTGAGCATTTATTTTGAATATTAAAATGCATACCATTTTCCGTTGCGTTCTGAGTATTCACATGGTTTTCCATCGTTCTATTCTCGTCTGACCGGGAATCGGGGAATTTGCTTTCTCTTTTTCTTCTTCCGGTGATATTAGGTCTGAAATTCGCGAGTTGGTATGAATTACGAGTGATGCGGAATTTCTCATTTAAACAAAAATCGTAAAATTTTTATATTTGTACAATACGCATTATACAATAGGTATAGTAAAATTTCCGCTAAGAACAATACGGAGTGCATGTGTAATGAAACAACTACAGGGTTTGAACAAACCTTTTTTGATAAACCTGATTCTGAAGAGCATTCTCGAATACAATTTGGTCTTCCACTTCATTCTCTTTTTTCTTTTTCGGTATTTTCGCCTTCAGACCACTGTCGCAATCGCAAGTGTCATTCTTCACTTCTTTGAAAATTCCATCGCGAATATCAGGCTCCTTATGAGTTGTCGCTGTAAATAGAAGAAATAATTATTTGCTTCGTCGCTCGCTTCCTATGGACCTACACGTTAAGCAATGGTTCGTTTCGTCCAAGTGTGTCAAATTTCTCCTAGCCTTATGCCCAGCAATGACATAGTGCGTCAGAAACCCATTTGGCTCAGCTGGTGGTTTCCAAGTTATGTAAAGACCATCGCTACTATTACTTTTTGCCAACGCGTCCTGAGGTGATGATGGTGCTGTAATGAGTAAAAAAATACAAAACACTCTTTAAAAACTTGGTTGTATTGAGTTGAAAGTGTACATTCAAATTACATAATATGAAATTATGTAATACATAAATTTATTATGTAGATCCCAACAAATACATCTACAAAATATGAAAATGCAATGAGAAAATTCCAACTCACCATCAGGAAGAGTCCTGAAGTACGCTAGTTTGCTTTGAGCGCTCGTCGTTGTTGAAATTGTATACGTTTTCACATAAAAAGCATACCAAGTATATGGTTTCAAATGTGTTATAGGATGAGTAATAGTATCAGCCTCTACGACTTCAACATCATTAACGGTCCACCTGCGGAGATGCATTAGTTGAGGGAAGTTCGACTTTAATTGCATCAGGTGTAATGCAATCGTTAGCGATGAAATGAAATTAACAGTATCTTACCCATCGCTACCACAGGCGTCCCTACCATCGTATATGGTGAGATTTCGATATGGCGCTTCCGTATAATAAACTACGTAACCTAACAGTTTCCTGTAATCTCCTATTTTGAATGCCGGCCAAAGCAATGCAACTGCTCGCGACGTATTTACAGATATAGTTACATTTAATGTTTCTACTTTACCTGTAAGAAAAGTGGATTAAATGCTTTGTTACACTACATCGTCCTCGCACGGATTAAAGAATCGCATACAGTAAGTACAATCAAAATACCAAGCGCTTTTGTGTTGTTCAATTCCCCGTACTATAGTAGTTAGGGTTATGACGTGCGTTCAAAAAGTGCTTCACTCAGAGTAGGCCATGGTCATTAATACCTCTAAAGAATTGACTCTGAGGGAGAAACATTTTTAACACACGATAGTTACAGTAACTTACAAGCAACTTTGTCCCCATTCGTATTTGGAGCGACTTCCAAGTCTGTGTAATTACTTAGGCCAGCCTTCTCTTTCAAAGTTCTGATCCTATCTAAGCACAATTTCGGATTGAAGTGGAAGAATAATCGTCCCTTGTCTATCCTCAAAGTCCTGTTATCCCACTCCCACAGCTCTTGTAAGTTTTGGTTATCCAAAACTACAAAAACGTACCTGTGGATAAGAGGCAATTCTAAATATGCGATGGCAAGAGTGGTTGGTTAAAAATTTGGAAATGTAAGAGAGAGAATTACTTTTGGCTTTCTAAAATGTTGCCTCGAATGACCTTGAGATTTTTCAAAAAGTTCAACGTTAGAAGCGGATACGATCTTACGATTTTAATATAGCCATCTATTTCTTCGATCATATTTAGGTTCTCTTCCAATTTACTGATTATGTTTCCTGAAAAATAACCGTTATTATGGGTGTCCTCAATAGTTTCATTTGAGACATACTTCCTCCTCTAATCTGTATCTCTAAAGAGCCGTTTATGTGGGTGCATCCTCGTAACTCTTCAGCGGACTGTAAACTGTCGACATTTGCGCCGGGACATTCTTTTTTACACCTGCCTGGACGAGAAACCATTAAATTCGAACACCTTTCGAACTGGAGGTGTTTGAATTTAATTGGTGCGATAAAAATTCGAGCGTATATAAACTTGAACGCCGATGGCGATTAAATGCGAATTTAACGTGCAGAAAACAAACTTGAATGTCGATGCGCGCTAAAGGATTTCTAATATCACCAGAGCAATTGTACCTTGACACGGCTTACAAATCCTGAGTTCATAGTCGTCCATATAACCAGGGGGACAATGCAATATACACGTGTCATTAAATATTTTATAAGGGTATTCGTGAAGCTTGTTGTTATTATCTCCGGATGAGTCGATGGGCCGTTTTGTGGTCAAACACTCTGACTTCGTGACGCATCTCCTCCCAAGATACTGCAAAAATAAGATGGAATCAGGTTTTTCTTGGAGTAGGATTGTAATTCGTATGAGCAGAACTAGCGTGGAATAAACAAGATTTATCACGAAACTCATTTGGTTAGATTAGTACTACGCTTCGCTTATTTCTGATTACCCATAATGCGATACCGACAACTGTTTTTCGCACATAATTCGAAACAATCGTAAGAGTGAACAAATACGACATACTGTTGTAACTCGACTACCTTACACTACTCCGGCTGTCTTTTTTTAAACTTAATTATGGTACATACATTTTTTATTTAGATATAGTGGTAATGCATTAATTTGAACATTATAAAAAATGAAGCTTCATGGTTTTTGGTGAAATACATTTATGTAAAAATTAATCGGAGTATAAAAGGAATAAGGAAAGAAAAGTATAATAGGAAGTAAAATGTTATCTAAAGTATTCAAATTAATCAAGCAAGGTATTAGTGTTGAAATACAAAGTGCCCCAAATTACTGGGATTAATAATATGCAGGAAAATTCACGCTAATCCTCAAAACACGGTAAAAGTACTGCGATAGGAAAAAAGAGTTTCGTCAACTCACAATGTGTAAACTGACAGTAATTTAAACTCGACTTTGCGCAATTATCAACAAATGGAACAAAATTTAGTTTCGCATTAATCGGGGATTCCCCATACCCGAAAAGTTGGTACTACTGTAAACCAAACCATGAAATGGTTACGGTGCCATAAGACATATCAAGTGAAGGGTTGGTCGTGCAATACGAAACAAGAAAGGCCGTTGTTATCATAAATCGTTGATTCACCTTGTGAGTACCAGGAGGACAATTATCTACACACTCGTTGCCATAACTGATGTTCCTGCAAACGAAGCATTTCCTTGGGTCACTAACACTACATCCGCCCAAACACTTCTTATCACAGCAAACGTTTTTCTCGTTGCAAGCGCTGCAATTGTGGCAGACTTTTTGACAGTGCTGCCTGTTCCAGCACAGCCGTTTTCCCTCCAAATGGGCGCCCTGGCCCGGCCGGTACTTGGCCTTAGGACAAACCAGAGCGTTCGTATCTGACTTGTCGGGGTCAACGTCGTCACCAGGGCATAAGGGGCACTCGTTTTCCGGTTTAATGTTTTTGATGAAGTTATCGCCTTTATCTCTCGAAATTAAGTCCCAATCGATTGTGTTGACGAAGCACAAGGACGGGTTCTTGTCGATGCGGACCGATCCGCTCATTATGTCCGTGAGGGAGTAGAGGCCTATTTCTTGCAAACTGGGCATCTCGAATAGGATGAGAGCATGGTTGTAGAAGGTATTCTGTCCTCGTATCACCGTTAAATTCGGGAAGAGCTTCTCCAGAGTGCGCAGTCCATTCACCCGGTACAGCAACAGAAAGTCCGTAATTTCCCTCAGATCCGGGAAACTAATTTTGTCTAGCTCCGATTCGTTGACGTTGTCGAACAGCAAAATTTGGACGAAGCCCTCCACAACTCGACACCCGTTCAACTTATCGAAGGCCTTCCTCGAATTTCTTATGTCTATGCTTTTGCAAACTGGAAACAAAAAGGAGAGTTGGATATTGCTTTGAAATACTTCTGGTGTGGTGTGAAGTTAACTATGTATACAACACGTCCACGTTGAATAAATCTAATATAATCCAATCTTAATTGGGACACCGGTTGATTGAGACACCAGTTAAATGCGACACCGGTTAATTTGGACAACAGTTTTTAGGGACAATATTCCATTTATTTGGGAGAAAAATAGAACAATACATTTGAAAAATATTCAGAAACGTTGTTTTTTGTATTTATTCTCGCAACTTTCCCTAAAGTTTCCTTAAATTGACGTTATTAATAGTTCAGTAATAATATCATATTAATTTTCAAGGAAGAGACGCTACTAAGCTTATCAACACAATAAATGTCCAATGTGCTTTCGCATTATAAAAATAAAATTCAATCTACGAAATAAGAAATTATTTGGAGCGTCGCTTCCACTATCAAGTCTGACAGTGCAATTCAGCTTTTACTATTACACAACTGCAGTGTTGCTCCAACTATCAGGTGGGATAGTGCAAGCCATGCAGCTTCCTCCATCAAGGCTCGTAAAATACAGCACAATTTATAATCACCGAGTATTTGGAATTGTAATCACAAAAAAATAATATGCAAAGCTGAGATGTAGTGTAATTCGACAGAACTTTCGTAATAATCCATTAAGATAATAAAATTAATGAAGTCATTGTTCCAGTAAAGAACGAACTTGAGTAATAATTCCAAATAAAGTATATTATTCTCAAGTCGATCAGGCGATACTCCACTAACAATAAGTACCGACCTATTAAAAGTAAGAATTGCTCACAATTCAAATCCATCTTACAGCTTAACGTCTAAACCCAAGCGGCTACTCTACGTGGTCAAATCTAACAAGTACTGCCAACTTTAATATCATCCAGCAATGGACCCTGCTCAATACATCTTAAACAACTTCCATTGATGTTTACCTTGCGAATCGTAAAAAAAAACATAGGAAATAATGGCTATTTCAAGAAATTTTAGTGCCCCAGCGAAAGAAACACAATTAAAAACTGCATTCGGAAGAGTGTGACGAAGAGTTGCTGCAACGGAGTTAGGTTGGCAGCACTAAGTAATAACAGCTGATAAAAATTACAACAAATGGCAGGTTCAGAAGAAAGTGCCCACCTAAAGTGCGAATTTTCGGAGACACTTGCGCAGTTATATTCGACTCCTCCATCCTCCCAACAACCATCTATCAACACATACTTGGCGTAAGTTATCCATTCGTTCGGATTAATCTCCCCGCATTAGTCATTACGTACTAATGGTGCAATGTGAAGGCCACAACCACAAACAATGAGATCGAAACGTACTTTCTCGATACGTAAATTCTTACATTCGGAATGTTTTGCCAAGCCACCCCAATCAAAACAAATCTAAATTAGAGCACCGCAAGAATGATCTTAATGGAGTATCCAAAATAGTGTTCTCTCTGGGTTCTTTTCACGGGATGCCACGCCCTGGTCAAATCCTTGGCCGGTCAAAAGGTGATATTTCTTTAGATTGATAAATTTACGGATACATAGAATACGGAAATATGGACCTGGTTAATTCAGGAACTTTATTGCCCATTATCACTTGAAAAAATGCGCTTAGTAATAACATTCTTAAAGTTTTATTTGCAATTCCAATGGATTATAGATATTTGTGTAACCAATATTAGTTTTTGCGAAACATTTGTTTTCTAAGCAACAAAATACACCTCGGGGCAAAATAAAATCACAAATTATAAAAAAAAACACTTTTTAAAATAGTATTAGACTTTTCCTAGGATAATACAGTGTATCTGTTGCAGGCATTTGGTGTTATTCATTATAGGGAAAGCTGTGTGAAGCCATCGATGGCTGAAATGAATCAAACGTTACATTCAATGACTTGAACCCTTAAAGCATTTCAGGAAGCAAAGGCGCGCCATTAGTCAAACGCTGCGAACTGACGTTTTATAATCCATTCAGGTTCATTGTCAAGTTGTTTTATTATTGTGCTAATCTCACACCCGTTGTTGACACCAACGTAACCTCAAACAAAGGAATTGCTTCAGAGTCCTTGACTCAGTTCAAAGGCGTCATCAAAAGCAAAAAAGCGACTAAATTGTACATGCACTTGGTAATTACGTTAGGATGCTTTATCCTATACGCGACATAAGTGTGACGTCACGTTGCTGTTGGTTGCCTACGAAACTATAACGAAGTAAACCGAACGCTAATTCCGTTATCCAAAAGCACATTTCATAATAATTTTACTTCAAGCATCAAGTGAATCCTTAAGTATCAGGTAGTTGTAAATAACTTCTTCCAATTGTTATCTATAAATTCTGATATTTGATAATTACATGCATCCTAGAAACCTAACCTAAAAATCAATTGTTTGGATACACGCAACACTTCTGTAACGTCAGCACTAATGTCGTGTACTAGTTCGAGTGATTCCCAACTATAGATGTCACATCTCAAGGAGACCTCAATATGTAATATTCAATACAAGAAAGAGACAGATGAAACACTATAACTGTAACCATCAGACACCACTTGGTTATGCTGTGGCATTACAGCGTTACGACTGATGATGTGCTGTTATTCCCAGTAATGCCTGAGAATTCAAGTCAATGAACGTAACTTTCGAAACATTTCAGCCAATGTAATTCAATTGAATTTTATTTTGAATTCATTAATCATGATAAAATAAAAATAAAGTCTCTGCAACCTGGGCAACAAATCTGCCCATCTGGTGCTTATAATTATTTTTATTCCTAGTACCTACTTGTGCTCGTATGTAATATGAATGTAATACTCACTTCCAGTCTCTTGCACGGAATTGAGGTTTTGACTGGGCGAGAGCTGGTTGGAATTAGTGTTGGGAATGGGTGTGATGAGCACCAGCACGGCCCCTGCCAGCAGCAAGCGACGGCTCAAATACCTGACCAGGGCCGCACCCGTACCCGTGCCGCCACTGTCAATACAGGCCATCAGTGAGGGCTCAGTGGCGACTTGGGTCTCTCCGGACCCACCCACCACTGTCGCTTTTCCTTTTCCGACTCACACAGCCGCCTCGGCTTTATGAAGACATGCTTGAGCTGTGGGCTAATCATTTTCACACCAGCAACGAGTCGCTTCAGCAAACTCCTCTCGACCGCTTACGACCCCTCGCTCTTCGCAGCTTCCACATCTGGAAAAGAAGACAGGACTCAGATGAGTACATCTTTTATTACTTTTTCTTAATTTTCCAAGTTCTTGTGAATGCTCAGTCGACATAAACAAAACGGTCGAAAGCGATCAGAAATACGATTTCTCAAGGCATTAGAGAGTGATAGAATACAAACTGACGCAAAAATGCACGACCATATTCCGCCTTCTTTCTCCAACTTTTTGATTTTTTTCTTTCAATACTCCTAAAATCATTCTTAGAATTGCTCTTACTAATTAATTTTTTTCATTTTAATGTATTTAACCGATCGGAGATAGAAAATAATTAAATTTTTAGAAAAGGATAACTGTCGTCTATTCTACTGATAAATACAAGACTAAAACACTCTTATCGTTTTTGCGAAATTTTTGACCATAAGAATAGGAAATGGTAGTTGAGTTATTGTTTATTCTTGTGCACTCTTAAAGCAGTACTTATAACCCCATAACTTTAGTCTCCTAACTTATTGCATTCTGTTGGGTTGAATGATTACTGTCAATTGTGTCATGTTTATTATATAGGGTGTTACCAAATATAATGTACTAATGGAAGGGTGTAAATGGCTTATATAAACTTTGCGCTATATAAGGTCAATTACGTTACGTTACGTCGATTATAAACAGTCCTTAAGGTTCTTGCAGTCACGAACGCAACTCAAAGTACACTCATAAGCGCCTATGTTGTTTTATCGAATTTGTAAAGAACTTTCCAAACGAGATTATTACCTTGAAAATTATTCAAATACCGGACATTTCTTATACTATTACTAAAGTAGGCGGTTTTTTAAAAATACTTAAAATTCTATTTAAATGCTATTTAAAAATAACAGCATAAATGACTTTTCATTTTAAATTAGAATCTTTCAAGAGCTGGGCATAACTAGATGAACAAAACAATACTACAAATACTTATTTTGAACAGTTATATTGTAAAAAGTTGAATATTTACTTGGATTTCTTTAAATTAGCGAACATTCTCATTTCTTATACTGCTTTCAGTTTTCGTCATTGACAGAAAGTTTTATACTTCACTTGTTGATCTACTCCCTTCCATAAAATTCAATGAGTCACATGTACGTTAAAATTACATTAGTTAATATATCCTTGCAAACAAACTCGTTCATTACTAAAACATACGGATTTCCATCAGTACCGCAATGGTCCGTCTTCACAGTCACGGCCAAATTTCCGTTTACGTTTACATGTATTACTATATTATTCCATAACTACCAATTTTGAATACTATTAATACGCGAAAACATAATTTTCCAACGATCTGCTGCATATTTAAAACAAACAAAAATATTAGCCTCAAAATATTTAGATCTTACGTAAACATCACCTCTAGTTATTATTATTATCTTAATTGTAATAGTTTCCACATTCATTTTTAAGCAGAAACATGCTTGTAAACATAATCCCGAAATGCTCTAACGCTTCTTCAAGTTTCAGCTCCTCAACCGAATTCTCAAATTTTTAATATGGGATTAGTTTCTCCCATTGAAATTTCTACACCTAATATGTGAAACTCACTTGAACGGATACTAATAGGAGCTACCAGTATGTGTCCCTTCAAGAGATGTTCTCTTAGGACAGAAATAAATATTGTAAGCAAGTAAGCAACTAACATTGTATTAATCAAAAATTTTGATAATTCTCCTACTCAAACTTATTTTGAGTTGCGTACACCATTTAGATATCCATAAGCTTCAAAAACATTTAATCACAAAGAAAATCAATATTCAATACCCTAGGTTGCATCAAATATTTATTTAAATATCCTTTACAAAAATAAATTGGTTTACAGGGGTTGAAACTGAAACGCTATCGTCAACCTTTATGCACCAAATGTAATATATCAATCCTATGGCGATTAAAATAGTGAAATCCTCCATCTTAATTCCATAATTCAACTAAACAGAATGTCAGTAACTATAACAAATTTAATAATCTCCTATTCGGTCAATAAGCAGTATTCAGTAGTTTTGCTCTCTCATTCCAGCTCAAGTATAGATCAAATCTCATCTATAACTCAAAGTCTAATGTGCTGTATCATGCTCCATTAATACTCATTCGCTAACCATTACATTACTATCCCCTGCTCCTTCACATACTATAATATTGTATTGTATCTGACCATCCCTTTGTGAAATCAACTGTTTTCTCCTGTACTGACTTTGTTCTGTTGTTGTGAACATGTTCTTCTACACTAACGCAATACAAGTAGAGTTCCTGATTTGTTTGCATTTTTACTTGACTGTCCTCTATCTCACTGTTTTTAATTATTATTATATATTATATAAAGGAAAGCATTCGGGAGGCATTCGGAAGTGTTCGCTGCTTCGGGTTTTGTAGGCGGTCCCCATGCCATCGTGGCCAGACGGGTCATTTCGACCAGAGCTGGCTAGGGACAGGGCCGGTCGACTCGTATATTATATATTTGTTTGACTATTCATCATTTATCACCACATAATGCTTTCTCTTTCAGGTGTGAGTTTTTTTCTATTGTCTGCTGCTTCCTCAACATAGATAAGAAGTTCACTGTGTGGAAGGCTTGTTTTCACATAAACTTCGATTTAAGTTGTTCACTAAAACTATTACTTCTGTGGTTTATAAAAAAAGATTTGTCATTAATTTTTTAACACTTCTGAACACACCACATAACTTCTTGTTTGCGTTGATGTGATTTTATCTAGATTATCTTTGATTAACAATTGTAATTCCTTGAATAATCGTGTACTCTTCTACTGCTGTTTTGATGTTTCTTCAAGCTTATTATTGTGTACTTTTCTATTTATTGCTTTATCTGAATGGGCTGTTCTATGTTCAGTTCTACTTACTGTGGTCACTGAGACATGTGTTGCGCTTTAATTTTCGTATTAGTTATACGTCAAACTCATTTAATTAACAAGTTATTGTATGTAACTTCTCAGTTCATTCCTAGTATCCTGATTACCATCATAATTCACGAGTCATTTACATTGCCAATATTATTTACGAAAGCAAATATTAATTATTTTTATGGTCAGTATGATGGAAATGCTTTAACAGAACAATAGATTTGTTTACGTTGCTTTCACTTGACACACTCCATTCTACCCTCCACTCTGAAAGTTTGAATGGTACATGAAAAGTGCAGCAGAGTGTGAGTGTTATAATAACGAAAACTGTTTCACTGCACATAGTTATACCAAAATTATCGGAAATGTTTTGTGGATTGCTTAAAATATCATTTATCACTCCACCACCTTTAGATTTATGTGTATGCCATGTGTTCAGGTACTTTTTCCACATATTTTTTTCTTGTGTATAAGAAGCACTTGTTTTTCACATTTTAGCTAACAAAAATTAGGGTGCATATTACATTCGTATACAAAAAAAAAGTATAAAAACTTAATTTTGAACGTTAAACTGTATTGAGCTGTACAGTAGGGCCCCCGTATCCGCGGTTTCAGTTATCCGCTGTACCGAAAACCCGCGGATAACGGTAACGACGATTTGGTATCTGCTGGATTATCTATGCATATTGTTTGAGATTAATCAAAAACGCTATAGCTACTGAGTACCGTCCCATTCAAAATGTAACTGTCACTCGTGGTGTGAAACAAGATGAAGGGTTCTTATGACTGTTGGTAGAATACAACCAATCATACAGCATAGTAGAAAAATTGCCTATATTGCATAATGTATTGTATTGTGATGCAGATTGGGTACTGGTGGAAGGAGCAATTACTAACTATTCTGCTCGTGCTGATAGAACTTTCGAATCTAATTTACTTTAGCAACATAATAGATATTGTATGCGGATACATTTATTATCTTTCATTATTTAGATTATATCA
>JAUIMY010000168.1:0-61758 GCA_033557855.1 Hydrochus callosus | reverse complement strand
GGGTGCAAGATCAGGTAACGCAATGAGGCGAAATTCCCGGAGGAGCGTGCACCGAGATTTATGCAGGAATAACGCACCGCCCCCCCCCCCCATCGTTCCCTGGCAAAAACCCGATAAATGGTAAGGCACGACGAAAATCACGATGGGATTCCTCGGCGATGCGTCTAGATTGAGCGGAATTGCCGCTCTGGCTAGTTAAGAAACGGAGATATCCAGTCTCATTTTCTCAACGACGGACCGCCGCTCGGAGTGCACACATAATCGGCGCACCGTAGGTACATAATGCACGATGATTACACGTACGGGCGAACCCGCGGTCAATGCGATTGAATAACCAGATAAACTGTGCTGAGGGAATATCGCGGGGCAAGGTTCTCGGTTTCGTGGGATTTCTCGTTGGGCTGGTGGTGCGCCTTTTGGGCCCGAACATTTGACCATCTTTAAGCTGGTTTAATAGTGTGCGTTTCTAGTGTTCTGGTTTCTAAATGGTGTATATCGATGTTTGTATCAGATCACTCACATTTATTATGTTAAAACTATGTGGTGGAACCAAACACTACAGACCTCCCAACCGATACTTGCCGCTGAGGAAAAGCTGCGCGGACGCCTCTACTCTACCGAACCCCTCTACTACCTGCGCTAGATTCAAGGTCACCGGCCAGACCTGGCCGGCAGAGCTGTACGTTTATTCAACTGACAATATGCCAATAGTTAATGTTCTGTATCTTACTCACAACTCAAGAAGTCGATTTGGTGGACCAAATTTTTCATTTTCCAAAATGGCAAGGTGACTTCAAAGATCGCTGCTCGCTCCCACTCCGAATGACTTACGTGCCTGTTAACTGGGCGATTAATCGCCGATATGATTTAAACTAACGTCAAGCCCAGTTGGGAGTTTAATCAGCCGAACCAAACGCGATGCGATGGTATCACGGGTGAAGAGCATAAAAGCCAGGATTATGTGATGGGCCAATTATTCCGAGTCAAGCCGCCTCGCGGACGAACAATGGTTTTGATGTTCCGGGGACCAATGCGGAGGCAGCACAAAATCACATAATATCATAATTCCGAAGGGGCGCCCGAGGTGTATAAATAAGAAGGAAGCACAAAGCCGGTGTCGCCTTACACAATGCGCCGCTCGGGCATGCGGACGATGCGGGCTGTTGGATGTTGCGCGCTATAGTCCAGTGCACTGCAACCAGTGGCTCGCGGACCAGTCCGCGCTAAATTTCCGCACATACGCGGTGAATTTCACTTTGTTGTTTGTATGGTAATAGGAGCCCTTGACCATCAATTGATATCATCAATTCTATTAGTTGAGAATTGGTATTTATAAGTGAATTAGCAGTCCTACATCGGCCAGCCTAATTGGGCGAATTATTAATAAATTGATTAGTCAACCAGACCGCGAAACTTTCGATCCATTTTCTCGCTCCGCAGTTGTAAAAAGGTTGTCGACCACTGCTGTAAGTCGTCGTGAGTCCTCGGCCGCTGGATGTCGCGCGCTTTAGGCGTAAGGTGAGATTCACGCGGCGCATTTATAGATTTTTAATGCCGGACGTAAATAATAAGCGCATAATGAAGATATCTAATGCCTTCGATTTCCCGGTGCTGGGCTTATGGGCGTTTCGGGTCCCGGAGACCCGGACCGATCGGAATTCGGGCATAAATTGTCGGCGATCCGAGCCGCCTGTGCCGGACGGTTTTGATGACTCGAACGGCGGATTGTCGATGGGAATTTATTGTTGTGTGGTAGGACCGTAAAATTGTTTCTGTGGTAACTACCGGATGGCTTCCAAAATGGAAATGAGAATTGGGAAATCTGAATTCCGAGTTGCATCTTCTCGAATTCCACCATGGGACACTTTTATACTCGCAATTTGCTACACTTTTCTATTCGAATTCCATCTTCTTTCCTTACTCTAGTTTCATCTTGTCTCTATGTATTTAAGAATGGGGGCCATCCTTATAACATTTTCGTTCATGGGGTCTCTGACCTCCCCCCCCCCCTCCCGAAGACAGAAAAAAACCGAACAAAACCAGAAAGTAAACTAAACGACAGACCATCCTTTCGGCTGTGTCCATATTTTCTGGGCCCATTGTGCGTTTATTTGTTGGTCACTTGGTCACCGGCCATTCTTCCGGCGAGATTTATGCCGGAGCCGCCGCGCAGCCCCACAAAGGGGACACGGAGGACTACTCCAAACCGAAGAATGGAACTACCGTCCGTCCGCCAGTCCTCCTTTTCAACCGAATATTCTTCCCGTGAGGCGCGAGGCGGGACCGGCGCGTAATAAATTAGGCGATAATGGGCAGGTAGGCAAATACTAATTCCGGGGCCATTGTGTTAACGGTCCCCTTCCCCGATTATTTATACGTATTTATTTACATTGTCACCAGACGGGCGTCCCTCGTACGTAGAGTTCGGTGCGCGCGGCTTATTTATAGGCGCCTCAGGCCCCACGGTCATTATGGGGTCCCTCGCATACATAGTTTTATATTTATTCGAATTCTGTGGGTGTGCGCGCAATCACCGGCAATAATTTACGAGCGCCTGCCAAATTATTGCCGGAATTGTTATTTATCGGGCGCGCAGCTCCTAATCCGGGTCGAGCAAGACCGCACCTCCACCAGGACCTCCACTACCCTGTCCTCATACACTTCGGCCTATGCCTATGATGCGACGATTGTACAATAATCCTGTCCATTAACCTACATATAGGATTAGTTTGCGGGACGCTGGAACAAGCTGTTGCATTATCCGGGTCGGCGTTTTTTACTTCGCTCCGTCAACATTGACTAGACGCGGCATTCGTACGAAGAATTAGTGTTGTCGGATACAAGTACTCGAGTGGTTCCCAATCAAATGGGCTCTTATGGCGATCGTGTGTTTTTTCTCCGTTCTGGTTGATTTTGGAAAACCCACTTGAATAGAAAAACAAAACAAATTCAAAGTTAAGCTGTTTTGAAAAATGGTAATTCGTTCTGCGGTTCCTGCGAATTAAAAAAAGCACCGGGAATGTCCTCACGAAGATGGTCGCGATGATTTCGGTTCCGATAATCCCGCTAATGCGAGTTACAGCGAACAACCAACGGCTGTCTGCTCACGTCCACGGGGACATTGAATATGCGAAAGGAGGCCCGAGATAACGTCTCACTTGATCTGTTCGGCCGCAAATCCGACTAAATAAATATAAATCCGGTCGTAATAAATACGAGACGATGGGATGTTTTGGGCGAGTTCGCTGAATGGCAAACGCGAAGCATTATGTCCCGAGTCGCAGGCGAAGAAATGAGTTAATTTGACACTTCTTCTCGCACGTGCCTTATCGGGTTTTCGCACCGCTCATGCTCTGGAGCCGCATTTTACTAAGAATACGATATACTCTTTGAAAACTTTGTTTTGAAGAGTATAATAATGAGATTGTATGCAATTTCGCTATTCTTGGTATTAATTCAGCATTTTGATGAACTTTTGCATTCGTAAGCTAAGCTCGACTTGCAGACTCCTCTTTGATGGACCATCGGATTCCAAAAAATTATAGAATAGAAAACAGAACTTCTTCTAAAAGTTTAGATTCTTGTATGTTGTAGTTATGTACTTACAATTGGAAATTGAACATTTTGGATCTCGTCTCCTCTCTCGCGAAAGTTCCGAAACATCCACGATCCGCAGAATCATCCGCCGACCATCAATTATGTAGAGCAGGCCGATTGTTCTCCCGTAACGGCGAGAATCGGACCGATGGAGATATAACTCGGGTTTTTGTGGACATGCCGAACCCGTGAAATTGGTTTTAATGCCGTCCCTCGCCGGCCCTGGACGCATTAAGTAGATGCAAGCCTTTAACCAGGCGCCCATTGTGCTCGGGGAGATTCACTTACGTATAATTCGGGTTTCACGGTGGTCCCTGTGGCACCGAGAGGGCCGCTGGATCGAAGGCGGTACTGCCTTGACCGAGGTAATCGATTGATCCGCCGAATTTTCAATTTACCGTCCGCACTGCGCAATCCCTCTACGCCAATTGTCCTCCTCGGGATCGCGGACAATCCCGGAACGTGCCGGACTACCAACGAGCCTGATATAAGTCACTTTGGCCGGAATGATTACCGGGGATGTCTCAATTTGTCTCAGTGGTGCTTTGTACCTACGTTTGTGCACTAAAACCTATGTAGTAATAAGATCAACTTTTATAAAAAATCATCATGAAAATTATCAAAAAATATGTTTTAAACAATGATATGAAGACTCTAATCTCCAGAGAGTTCGGCATTGTAGACTCCTAGTGACGCGACTCCAACTACGGTCAATAACCAAACGGCGATAAAAGAAATTTAGTGGCTAATTTAAATTTCTCCGGTGCCGTCCCGCCCTGCAACACAGTCGCCCCCAAAATTTATTCCCCCCATAAGAATTTCGTTGGTTGCGCTTTTACGCTGCCATAAACGTCCCAATGGCCGATAAACAAGCGTGACGGAGGGACGCGACGCGCCGGTGTCGTGGGCCGGCCTTTCGGAAAATTCCCCTCCCGAATGCATTACGGAAAAAATTGCCACGTCTACTTGCACAAATTAAATTTTATTCGCGCGCTCATGGGTCCCGGCATGTTTATGATAATTGAATGAATAAAATGCGACCTGGAAAGTTAAAAGCTTACTTTATTCGATTCGATAATGCCCCTCGGCCTTATTTACGGCGTCTAATGTATGCAAAACGCTACCCGTAATGTGTCTGGGGTTGGGACGGTCGCGGATTTTATGGGACCGTATGGGACGCGGAATGGCCGGGCTTTTATAAATTTTCGACTCGTACCCGTTCGGTATTGGGGTTGTTGGACTGCGACTCTCTGGCGTTCTACCAACGTTAATATCACATGGAGACCGTTTTTGTTCTTCTGGTCATTGTGGTCGTCTTATTTCGATTGCACTCTTACCACCCACGCCAAACAAATGTTAAAATTAATCCAAAAACAGTTGGAACAACTGATGTCCTGTACCTTCAAACTGAACGCGCGAGTTCGAAGTTACATTGTGTGAACTCCTGCGTTTGTTTCTCATGTAGATGTTAATGTAATCTTAACCAAGTTGCAGATCACATTCGAATAAATCGAATTAATTCGCCAGATTGTACAAATCCAGAGTAATCATTAGGACTACACGAAACTACATGCATATGCACCCCTTGCTCCTCCTAATTACGGGTAGCCACTATCAACATCTCATTATTGGCTGTCCCGCCTTCTTTCAGTCCGCGATGTTTTAAGGTTTAGTTCACAAGTTCCCGCCTAGAATTTTCCTCTTTACTTATGCAAATGCCGTCACGTGTACACACACACATGTCGTAATGAAAACCCTTCCACGGACGTCATCGAAAAAAAAACACATACATTAAGGTTAATCAGCACCCTCGACGAGAACTCTCCCCCCCATAGTAATTACCCATCTCTCATGTTTAATACGAAATGTTCGAGAGAGCAGGTGTGTAATAACGTACTCGAAAGGAAGATATGATTAACAAGTGTGTTGCCGGATGGCGGCCTCCCATAATGGACAGGGCAGGATGTGTGGGATTAGGAACTTTTTACGGTAGCTAAGCTACACCTTTCTAATCGATATCAAACAATGCTGCTGCCGGTTCGCTTCGTCCCGTTTACGGTTGACTTCGCCCTTTTGTTCTTCTTTCGCTGGCCGAAATTCCGTTTCCATGAGTGACGGGTTAAAAACGAAGAGGGTCAATTCTTGACGTGTCCATGGGAGTATTTCCTTGTCCTTCAAAGGTTTAGGTTATAAACTTAAAAACAATGCCGGTTTGGTAGTCAATGTTGTCGTTTATCGTTATTGTGGTGATTGTTGTAAACAATATTGAAGAACTACTCAACTTCAAGAGAAGAATTTTGTTCGTATTGAGTAAAAAGCTATTTTGTATCTTCACTGCTATCTGCACTGGTACAGGCAGAAAGTCCGCCATCCTCCCCTCCCCCCGAAGATTAGCATACTGATCGGCTTGCCTGCCGTTTTCATTTGTTTTTTACCCGGCATCCTCCACCGACGAGTCAATTTACTTACAATGGCCATATTAAAATCCCCCGCGCTGTGAACTCCCTGCGTGAGAAGTGCCCATCATCTGACCTACCGGTCGTTTTTCTTCCTGCCACTCTGTCAATGGGCGCCGTCAGTGGCGCGGACCACGGGATGCGGGGTTGGGTGTTGTGAGGCCCGTGACTGAACACAATGACCGTTTTTAATTGCCGAACGCCCATTATCGCTGCCGACGTTCCGATTTTCATCGGTCAATCGTACACCTACCGGTGTCCCTCGGCAGAGTGGTTCTTTTAGCAATCACGCGGCACACTTCAACTTCAAATTTGGACTCGACAATGTCGAATTGGTGAACCATTCGTCCAAGAGAAAGTCGGGACTACAATAATTGTAATTAGAAATTATTTCTAATTGGGTTCAGTTACAATTTTAAATTACTCAGTCTCAATTTGAGAACGTTCTTTCTCCATTTGAAATTGTATATTCCACACAAGCGGCGGCGACTTTGAAGTCGGTTTGGTCGAGTATGGAATCGAATACAACATTCGATAATTTTTTTGCACGCAATTAGACTTTGTCAATTAGTATCTAATTTGTTTTCGATGTGTTCCAATCAACTTTTTTGTTGAACTGGATTTTGCATCGCACCATCGCTTGCGCTGCATCGGCTCGCTAACCGTACAACGCGGTGTGTTGGAAGGAGCCTAATTAACTTTGATTCTAAATTTAGACAAGTGTTGTAAATGTTACGGCCAAAGCCCGAAGTGCGGCTAGTTCACGAATTGGCAGGAGAAATGAACCACTTTGCGACGTTTCGACTGCCATCGGCCAATCGCACGCCGAGCGGGCCGGGCCGCATTCCGGGCCGCGGCGGCATTTTCTGCAATTTACGCAAATAGTTCCACAAATCTCGCGGCCGAGCGGATTGTGTGCAAATGAGACACTAGAAGTGGTCCTTCAGAAAATCCGTCAGACGCCATTAAATCGCGGCCGGAGGAGTCGTACCCCGGGACGCGGACTCTAATTAATTAAAACGTCCCCGCCGGATTCCTCCCACCGCATTTCGCGGATGTCTGGGGATTTTTCTCCGCGGGCGGAACAAATCGAATTGTTCCGTATTTAGTAAGGCGCGGCGAGGGCCTGCGAATGTGGTGGGAAATAATCGGCGACGCGCCCCATACAAACGTCTAATTACGTTGGGATAATGGGGCGCTCGGGTGATGGACGCGTCGGGTGGCACTGCGTCCAGGAACCCGGGTGAACGGTGGCATTTTCACGAGGACAATTTTTTCGTAATGGAGGAGCTTTGTCGTTAATTCTTCCGCGGTGTTTTTCAGAAATAACTTTGCAAACTTTTATTCTAAATGGAAATCGTTGAAACGGACAAATTTTTCCTGTACCGATTTTTCCTAAAGCGGGCCCAAAATATGTGGGATTGGAGTGAACAATTCGTTTCCCGGACGTGGAGCACCGGCAAATGCGAAAAAACGCGTCCGCAAGAAACGTCAATAAAAAGTAATGCAGCCGGCGAAGTCTCGTCACGATCTATCGCCAGTACGCGTTCAGTGCATTTCGGGAGTTTGTGAACGTCGAACAAATAGACATCATTTAAATTTATAGCAAAGATGATGGTCCGTGTTTATAGTGAGTGCCGCGGGATCGCCAGAAAAGCTGTGAGACCGTCAGCGATTTCCATGAAGACGGATTCCCTCGGCTGCAACGTTTGTTCGTAGGTACGTCAAAAGTACTAGTTACTGCAATTACTTTTGGCTCTTATAAAAAATGCCGCATAATTGCATGTTTAGGGAAATCATATATGGACCAGTGCTAAATACTCTCAATAAAAATTGCGGAAACGCAAGTACGCAAGTCAATCATTATGGCCAAGTCCAAATGTGATGGCTCGGCAGCGAGTGTTACCATTAGAGTGCGATATTGTCGAGTACCACCGTAAGGCGATCGACTGGCAATCGTTTAATTTTCTTCCACAATTGGGGTTAAACATTCCCCGGCAATTCGTTTTCCCTCCATATTTTGGCAACGCAATTTGCGGTCTCACCTACTTCCAAACGTTTGTGAGAACCGCTATGGAGGCGACTTTCCTAGGCAATTTCTCCTTAATAAGTTCGTGAAGTTGAGAAGCAATCTCCGTCCAGCTAATGAACTCCGCGGAGCAATCAGTCTCCCTCAGCATTTTTCAATTTAATGCCCGACTACTCATCTAGCGCTTCTCCCGCTCTCGCATACACACACACGCGCTCCTCGTCCGAAAGAACGGCATTTCAAAAAAGCACGTGGCCCACTTGCACCGATGATTTATTTACATCCAAACGAACCGATGGACGGGCGGACGAAGACGGTGCCACGGCGAGTGGGTCAAACACGAAGCGGTATCGGAAACAAGCAAGATGCGCCCTTCGCGCGACGATTCGAACGATCAAACTCCGAGCAGGACGAAATAGTGGGATTTTCAAAAAAAGGGTTGCAAGAAATCCGGTATGACTTTATAACGCACGTCAACGGTGTGATGAGTTACGCGGCTATTGTCTTAGAGGGTCGCCTGGGGTCAGCCGCGCCCGCCATTGTCATCTCACAGCTCCGTACACAACACGAAAACGGACCCGGGTCCCGGGCCAAACAAGATCCGATGCCAGGATGATGAATGGCTCGAATCCCGACACGAAATAATCGAGGCCCAACCGCATAATTGCACCTCTTGCTTGCCAACGAGCACATCAAAAGGCTCTACTGTTGTCATTGGTTCTATGTGTGGCGCCCAATTCTTGCCCATTGTTTGTCGCTCACGTCTCGTTGCTACCCTCTTTTTCTCGCCTCGATATTTCTCGCTCATTTCTTCCTGCCTCCCTGTTCAGCAGCATGCTTTATTCGAAGCGCAGGAAAATGTGTTGTGCGAAAAATTGTTGATGATTTACTAATTATAATTTTTGTTTCCGTAAGGTACGCGGAATGGGTCTCCGTATAAAATTGCGCCTTAAGGTCATCAATTCAGATAACCCCTCACTCTACCCTTCCATATTCAAATAATCCCCCACTCTGTCTCCCAATTCAGATAATCTACCACATTACCCCCCAAGTCAAATAATCCCCCACTCTGACCCCCATTTCAGATAATCCCCCCACTCTGCCCTCCAATTCAGATAATCTTCCGCTTTGCCCCCCTCAATACGCGGATCGTATCCAACCTTGGCCAAACGTGTGCACGGTCGTCCCCCCAGACTCCGAGCGTGAAACCCGACCGCGGCGAGAAAAAGCGATCCGAAATTCCCCAATCAACAAGCCCATAATTCCCCCGGGAGGGCGCCTTTTTTCCTCGATTTATCCCCTCGCCTTCGGTTTTAATAATGAGCGTACGTGTTCCTAAAGAACACGAGATGCCACTTATGGCCGAGCTACCGTCCGCCGGCTTTATGGCCGCGACGATATCGCCGGGCGAGAGAGGCTGCAGCCCCTCCGCGGCCCGGGGGGATCGGGCCCAACGGGCCGAACCGGAAAGTGCGGCGCGGCCTTCTAAAATTTATACATTCGCTAAGCGGGCCCGACTCATAGTGGAACGTTTTAGATAAGAGCCGTGTTTTGTTTATTTGAGCGGCGATAGGCGGCGGCCGGGGGGACATAATTTCCACGGGGACACCCGTAAGGAGTGCTCGCTGCTAATGGGCTTCATTACCGCTCCGGGCCGCAGATAAGGGGGCCGGCGTATCGCCGGAACAAATTAGACGGACTCGCTATCAATATGATTTAATTACTCGTGGGCCGGCAGTAAATTCACGTCGGCGCGGAGAGGGTTTTATCAGTCACGCCAAGGTGTCTCCTCCGGTTGTCGCTCTTGATTCCGATTGTTGGAGATAATTCGTTCAGAGGCGCCGAAAGCTTTCTCCGTCTTCCTTGTGTCATCCGTGCCACGTACCCAGCCCAATTCCATTTTAGTCGGGCTATGAATTCAATGACAACAATGAGGACTGGTACCGCGGTTGTCATTGAATTCATAGCCCGACTGGAATGATGGAATAGGTATACGTGGCCTAGTACTCTCAGCTGGGCTTACATACAGCCCTCACAGCCGGGACTTACCGATGACCTTGAATCTAGCGCGGATAGTAGACGGGCTCGTAAGACTTAAGCGCTCTAGTGCGATCCACTGCGCAGCTTTCCTCAACGGCAATTGTCGGCTGTGAGGTCTGTAGTTCCAATTTTGCATTACCTTAAAATAACTCTCGTGTAGTTCGCTCATCTCCGCTTTGAATCGCCCGAAAGTTATTTTCGTCCAATTCGCTCAGCTCCTTACCCGGAAAAGATTCGATTAACCTCGGCGCCCTCATTAAAATCACCGAGGAGACGCTAAGCGTACGCGCTGACGACGACATCTATCAGGAGCTTTGCGGCGGGGAGACATTTAATTACGAAAGTGACTGTATTAAGAGAGCAGCCGACAAAGCGGCCCTCCTCTTCTCCTCTTTCTTCCGCCCGCCGGCCGCGGATGAATCCGTCTTTGTGGCCGCGCGTCTTCGACATGCGTCAGTCACGATGACGATGTCTGTGCGGCGGATCGCTCCGCTGCACAGAGAGCCGATCTGTCGTGCATGCGTTGTCCTCAAACTTCCAGTGGGCTTCATCCGGATTAAGTCTTCCCGGATTCCGAGATCGCGGGCCTGCCTGTTGCTCTCACCCGAAGTGACTCTAATCCAATGGGTGAGATCGCCCGGAACAAATCGGCCCGAGCAACAGGCCGAGTTGTGGCGTGACGCGATTCGCGTTTCTATGCTAAAGGATGTTTACAGGTGTCCCGTTTATCAAATGCCGGTTGCGCAGTGGATCGCCTTTGTTTGCGTGCGCCTGCTCCGTGTGCGCAAGGATCACCCCCACCGGCATTTGATAACCGGGACACCTGTACTTCTGTCGTACGATTGCTCCACTATTTCCACTGATATTTGCTAAAAATTCGAGCTAATACCCGTGTTCGCGCCAATGGAAAACCCTCAAATAGACAGCGTACGAAACAGAAATGAAAAGGAAAATTTGTTTTTGTAACAGAAATTGCGATAAATTGCGCAAGAAAAACTCAGACTCGACTGCACATCCAGCACCTGAAAGGCCACGCATATCGCTTCTGCCCGCGACACGCATATTCACTTTGTGTTTTCGAGAGTTCCCACTCGGATACCACCGTAAAGATGGGTTTAGCACCGGACTGTACGTTTGCCCTCCTCGTATATGCGTCTGGTTGAGGAGGAAGATTGAGGGGCGAAGAGGACACGGCACCGGCCCGACCGGTCTTCGCTTCTGATTACAGATATCGGATGGCGTGGTTGAGGATCCATCGCCGATTCATTGATTAGATATTAGGCACTTACCTTCAATATGGGCAGCGATCGGATTCGTAGAGCCCGCATCGACAATTTCCGCGCCTCGGCCCAGGTGAGAGGCACTTGCTCTCTAAGTCGCCGTCAGTTGCAGCATTAATTGGAGTCTTGAACTTGCGGACGACCTCTGAAATGTGTGCATTCTTACATAATTTCTCGCTTAGGAATCCACTCCATCCGTCTCCGTTTCGACCGTTGGGGCTAACAGGAAATTGGCGTAATTTAGTCCGACGTTTCAGCCAAATTACAGTGGAGACTGAAATATATGTATTCGATATTATACTCTTCAAAACGAAGTTTTCATAGAGTATATTGTATTCGTCATTTCCGAATATGAACATCTATCTGGGGAATTTTCATTTTTGGTCTTCTCGGCTACGACACCATTTTTGTTCCATTTACGACGTTGTCGACTGTTTTTCTAATGGATCACCCTGTATGTTTTCTCATATACGGCGTGGTCCATTTGAATAAAAAATACAGCGAAGGGCTCATAACTTACGAAAGAATAAAATCAAGTATCGCTTAACCTAAAGGACGAGGTTAATTCGAAAAATCATTATACCGGAAGGAATCTCCGATCCAGCCATATGTTCAACACACGTCCCGAGGATAATTGCGCAATGTCTTTTTAAAACGCGCCGCCTCGTATGCACATACTGGTGTAATCGACCGAGACCCGTTCCTCGGCTAATAGTATTAGAGCTAATGTCCCATATAGTACCATTTAAATAGCTGAGTCACCGTAATAGACGGAGCGATTCGCCATTTTGTGTTTACAAGCAATGAAAAAGCCTAACAAGTGGCAGAGGGATAAGAATGTTAACCTGAAATTATATATCATTAGGGCTCGCCGGCTCCGATCCGAGAGAGGAGCTAATCAGTGTGTGGCGAACCTCTTTCCCGTGCTTCTAGCAATTGAAATAATTATCGGGGCATTTTTGTCGGCCGGTAATTGGCAGCCCTTTTTGGTTCGGGACGTTGACCATTCCAGTGGTCGACCTCAAAATGCTTTCGCACTTTTTAAACTCATCGACGCGAATTATTTAATTAACGAATTTCCAAACGGAAAGGGTACCTACAATATTTGCAGGAATTTCCAAACATAAAAGTACAATAATTGCAAAAATTTCCAAACACAAAGAGCGCAATCATACCTATATTCATACAAAAAGCGCAAGAATTATCGCGCTTCAAAATGCTCCCAAAAGCCAGTTTTTACCATCGAGAATTATGAGCATTCCTGACGTCCAAGCGCTGGAATTTTTGCCACTCGTATTTTAGGTAATGAGCAGCCCAATACAAAGCGTAGCCCGATGGGTACAACCGGGATTCTACTCATTTGGGTTAGGGTACTCCATCAAGCGATGGTATTTTCGCGACCGATGCTCCTTCAAAGGCTTTGTCCGGATGCAAATTTCCTGCGAAAAGCCTTTGTTAGGTGACTTCTTACGTGGCCGTTAAGCTAATTTATTCTGCGCACATATGGTGAGGAATTTTTCGGCGGAAATGGGACCCAGCAGGAGGAAAAACTTCCCTCTTATCATATTAACGCGCCACGTGATCCCCGCTGCGTTCTTTCTATGGTGGTTTTCTAAGAACCTCGGGCTTTACTTTTGTGCATCGTGGAATCCGACTGTAGCGGGGAAAAAACTGGAAGCCATCAGCGTCCGAACAAAGAGCCACTGATGGCTCACGTCGAGTAAGACAATCGATAGTACCTACATGCTTTTGGATGTCGAGGGCAAAAAGTTCCTAATGGTTGGAGGAAGTGGACTTTCTATTTCTTTGTCCCATTTTGTTTCGTAATAGTACCTACCTGCATGAGATACTTATTTTGTTGATCCGAATTTACACCTTTTTCTTTAGTCGTACCACAGGACGTGGGTACCAAAAATTACGGATAAATAGCGAGATTACTCGTAAATTATTTTTAGTTCTTTTGTTAAGTTTAATAGTCTCCACTTTTTAATGGTACTCGGCTTATTCAGGAGTCTCAATCCATTTGAGTGCCAAAGCAGTTGTAATTTACGAACCCAACCCTCTGTAATTTGACTCACGGTTTCTTCATCGAAGCACCACTTAAAAACCCTTTTAGTGTTGAGATATTTCCGACAATTTGATCAATTCCAGTCACGCCAACGTGTTCTATTCCATCATATGGGTCTCCAGGTGCGCCGCATAACTGGAGACTCAAATGATGGGTCAGACGCGCAAACCCCTCTATTGAATTGAAACTTACTTATCGAAACGTTTCTACTGGCTAAACATTCCCATTCACCTTCACATCCTCATTGAATTAAACGTCCCCATTAATCCCAACATCCCCACTGACCCAAACATCCCCATTCACCCAAAAAAAAACTATTAAATCAAACATCCCCATTGACTTTAACACCCCCATTGACTTTAACATCCCCATTGACTTGAACATCCCCATCGCCTCGAACATTCCCATTGACCCAAACGCTTTCGTCCAGCAAAAACCTTCCCACTGCCCGAAACGCAGGAATAGTAGCCAAAAATTACAGTCCGCTAACGTCTCTGTGCCGTAAATCAAAATTCGCCGGCGAAGATAAATTCCCCTGTGTGCGCGAGCAGGAAAGGCACGATTTATGGCCGGATCGCGGCCCTAGAATTAGACGTCGTCCCTCTCCCCCCGGCCGAATGGGGCCCGTTTTTCAATACTCTCCCATCTCCGATACATCTAATTATAAGTTTCAGGATGCGTGCATTTTTAGGCCGGGGCAATTATGATTTTTTTCCCTTGCGCAAAACTGGATGATTCATATGGCCGGGTGAGTGGCGTGCACACATGCACGATCCTCTGGGCGCAGAGCAAACAAGAAAATTACACGGCATTACGATTTTATGGCGGACTCCCAATCATCGTCATGCCTGCTCCTCCTCCGCCCGGCCAAACGGAGAATTCCGATGGGTCCCTTCAGTGCGAACCCCCATTACGTTTAAATGGGTCATGGTATGGGATTTCAAGAAAATTCCCGCTTGAGATTAATCAGTAGACTGGTCCCATTCGCCAAAATATTTTGTATTCTCAAAACAGCCATTTTAATCGCTTGAAACAATGCACGACATGGTAAATATTTAGGCGGTTGTCAAAATTTCAGGGAATAATTCAGATTCAAGCCGTGGGAGGGGGACCCGCGTCCGGGGGACACCTGTTTCAATATAGGCGTTTCACAACGTTACGACCATTATGGCCCCTTGTACATCTTAATCGCGCATATGAATAATAATTATGATAATAGGCTCTTTCTCATCACGGGCGAGTTTTATCTTAACGTTCGACTTGTACGCCATCCATCTACGTTGCGTTGGTTTATCGGATGGTTAGGCATTGGAGTTGTCTCATATTTTCTCAACCATTTGAGTGGGTATGACCACCTCGATGGTTTCGCGTACCAACGTTATAGCACAAATGTTGAATTGAAGCCGACGAGAGCTCAAAAACCCGACCAATTAAATTATGAGAGATGTCCGCTCGTCAGATCGGAGTCTTAGGCGTGCAGATATCACTGCAATAAAACGCCCATTAAAATTACTGACCGTGAGATGAGCGGAGCTAAAACTAATATCCTGTTTCTGTTTTCTGGTTTGGATTCGCTTCGTTTTGGGCGAGACTAGTATTTTTTCGGATTTTTTTCATCATCCTCTATCAGTCGATCGAACGTCAATTTATTGCCGCCAAGATTTATTTATGCAAGCATATGGACATCTTCTCGCCTATTTTCCAGCTGCTTCACACTTCTTCCGTTTGAAGGCGCTGCTGGTTTTAGTGCCGCACAGGCATACATCAAGTTTTACGACCTCGCCAAATTGACCAGAAACTAATTAATTTACGCCTATGATTTGCATATCTCCGTAACATCCGACCACTTTGTTTTTCGCCCAGGCTGCCAGACTAATCGTCCTTATCGGGTTCCCCATCAATGCTGCCTTTCCTCCAGACTGGCTCCGATCAGGTTCCCTAGCATTGCCTCCCCTTTAGACTGATCGTCCCGATCTTTATCCCTCTCCCCCATATTGGCTACTCTTCAGTCTGTTCATCCCTATTGATAATTTGGAATGTAATGCACACCTTCGTGATGGTTGGTATCGTATCCCCTTGTTGGATAAAAATTTGTACTCTCTTCTGAGTCTCCATAATTTAAAAGTAAGTTGTTCACTATTAGGTCTTCAAGTGGTTATTTTCTCGGCAAATTCTCCCAAATAAAGTGGTCAACGTTACATAGAATCTCGCCTCTCTCAGGCAGGATTCGTTTTATGAACGCAAGCCATTCACCAAAGAATGTGCCAAGTACACACGCCATCCGCTACACTGAAGCGCTCCTTTCTAACATCGAAAGTGTGAAACGGGCCTCCGAGGAATTAGCATCCAAATGCTTTGCGGTCGGATAACTGCCGTTATGAAGACTTCATGATGCTTCCTCTAAGTTATAGCTTAATTTGAGCGTTATTTATCGCGTATAAAACGGTCATAAACGTTGTACGACAAACCGTAAATTAGCGGAGTCCGATTTTTCGCAGGTCCGATCGACGGATCGGGTGGGGAAATTGTCGGAAAATCGAGTGGTAATTTAGATAGTTGAAGGCGAAAACGAAAGGCCACTTCGAGAGTTGAAGGCGAATAATGATAATAATTTTTAAAGCGTTTTATCGCGTCCAATCGGTGAGTTTACGACCAGCAATGACTCGAGTCAACTCTTGTACTCCTCTAGCTCAGGTTGCGCGCGACCTCGGTGGGTTACTTATAAGTTGGCGCTTAACACGGCTCTACGGTAATCATGCGCGCTAATTTATTTCGCATAATGAGCGAGCGAGCTGTGATTATTCAAATTCGACAATTAAAATTCCGCGGATCAATCAAATCTTAACAGGCTCGAAAAGGCGTGTTTTTCAGGTTATGTTTTATTTTATTGCCTGTCGCGTTCTCGTGTTCAGGAAATGGAGGCAGCCTTATGCCGTATCTTCGGAATCGAAGCGGTTTTTTCGTTCGTTTGCGAATTCAAGACAACGTTCCGCTTTGCTTTTTCCCGCGGCCGAGTATTGTCACGTTTTAAAATAATCCGTCTTGCAGTTGGGACCTTAATAATAATAGATTGTTCGATCGTTTAGAACTGCATGAAGAAAAAACTGCAATTGAATAATCGTACTACAAATTTGACGCGCTAAATTTGATCAGTAATTGCGGTAGTAGCTTATTGGCAGCATACGGGTTAAATTTGGCCTGAATCAATGTTCAATTCTAACAAAGTAACGCGATGAATTGTGCAGGAGAAGTGGCCTGCACGATATGTATTAAATGATGATCGCCGCGATACATCATCTCGTTCCTCATTTCCTATTCCCTTCTTGCCGTTAACGGTGCATAGTGGTCTGGAGGGTGCGGAAGTCTTCAACAAGCACTTACTATAGGCGTGGAAGCTGCCTCACCGCACCTAGAGTTGGCGCCGCATACAATCCTGGACGTATCATTTGAGGTATGAATGCATTAATTGTTGCTTATCTGCGGGGTGGTTGCGTTGTGGCGGATTGTAAATGGAAGCAGTCGCAATGAGGGCCTTATCGGATCGTGGTCATGCTTCAATTCAGTTTGATGCTAGAACTAGCTCGGAGTAAATTACTTTGCGATGTTACTCGATATTGACTGAGTTATCTCTGGAATATTTTACAAAATGACATAACTCGATGCACGGGGTGGATATAAGTTACGTAGGCCTCAAGTGATTTGGATGTTTGCTGAAGAATGACAGTTCTTTGATTATGATAATAATTCATGCCAGAACAAAACGGGGCGGACTCCTGCATGTTCTCGTGAGAGAAGTGTAAAAAATAAAAGTGAATATATGTTTAAGGCTTAAAGAATTGAAAGATTACCACCGAGTAGATAAAGAATAGAACATCGATATGTATAAAGTTTTCAGAATGTACGAGTGTACTATAATTTTTATATAATTTTTAGTCTATGATAATACTGGTTTCATAAAATTACATTACATCTCGAACGCAGACTGCCACCTTAAAATATTTGTTCAACCATAGCGGACTCGTCGTTTTTCTGCTCTACATTCGTGATGCACCCTGGTATCACGAATGCCCAAAGAGGTAAAAACTGGTCCGTCCGGTGTGGAAATAATCACGAGCCGACCAGGAATAATATTTGAATCCCCCGAATGCCTCCGTAATAACTTCAGTTCGCGGAGGACCGTCTGGTTCTACTCCTTCCTCTCTCTTGGTTCTACCCAAAGTGTACCGTGGCTCTGCCGCTCAGGCGAACCTCGAGCACCGTGAAGTGTGCCGAAGGCCGCCGAAGAAGTCTGCTCTTGAGTGGCAACTCCGGCCGTCTAGTAGGTTTACCCACACTGGTTGTGGCCATAGTTGTGGAGCGAGTGTCTGGAGTTGGCGCGAGGGCGTGCGGCGACTTCAACACCGCCGGCCTCGCCCCTCGCCCCGCACGCCACTTCTGGTACCACTCTTGATGGGTGCCCTGGTCGAACGGGTACCAACCAGCTCGTTGTAGCCTCAGCATAACAAGGCGCGGATGTATGGGCGGAAGATGTCGGTCCATTCATTCTGAACGAGTGTTATTAAAACATCCTCTGCAGCGGTCACCGCGAGTTACCGTACTGCCTTGAGTATACTCTCAATCCACAACGCGTTGTAAATCTGGCGCGGTTTGGCCCGGGATAAGTCCAAAGGACCGTACGAACATCGTCACGGTTGACCCATCGAGGGGAAGTTTTGTCGAAATTTTTCTATCGTAAATGATGGAGGAAAAAGTACGTCTTATCTAGAGGTTATCCGCAACACACCACACCCCACTACTACCACCAAAGGGGATAATATGAATCGTACTCCTTGCTACTACTGCTGTGGTATTTTCTGGTAGGGAACGTTAATTTCTTCCAGGGAACCCCCCATAAATTTTTGAAGTTGTGGATCTCGTCTTGAGGGCAGTTCCAAATAGAGCTACTGTTGTGTTGGAAAAACATTCCAAATAAAAGTTCAATGAGAAACGGAAGTTACTCATGACTCCACCTAATAGTTTGAATATGGTGGTGAACCCCAACTGAAATTCTCATGCCAGAAAGGTTACCATGACGAGACCTAACCTCGCCGGTCAGACCTTTAAAATATGTTACTTCCGGCGAAATTACGTCCCATCCGTCTGGAAATACCAGACACGCAATACCCCTTAACACAAGGGATAGTTGGACTTTTGAAACGAATTGCCAGCTGACCGGTTGGGCACCAACCTACCTACATGAGGTACCGTTCTCACATACATCAAAAACTGTTTTATTATAAGTGATATTTAAACTGATATTTAATGCATTGCGTGACCGTTTCACTTAGTATTTTAAACGAAAGGAATCCCACCTTACGACGTGGATGGCCCCAATTATGGGTATATTTATGTGCCACCATTATAAAAGTAACACTAACTACCTAACCAAGCTCCGGCCAGCGTCCGTCCGTGTGTAAAGACGGCAGCCTCTTTTTAATTAACATCAGATAGTGCGCCGGTTCGGCACGTTGCTTGGAGAAATCGCTGCCTACTATACCGATGGTGCTGCATCGGAGATAACGATGGGTTCCTCTTTTACCTTTTTGAAAGTTACTTTTACTTGAAGTCGCCTGCAATCGCGGGACATGGGAATTGTATACAATTCCCATACAAAACAAAAATCGTAAACGAATGTCCACTTATATAGAAGAGGGCATATTTGAATAGCGAAATATTCGTCACCTGTCCCTCTTTCCAAATAACCATTTCACTTTGATTGAACTGGATCTCCGCTCCTCAACCCCAGCAGGACAAAAACGCAAGATTCCCAGATTTCGATCGCCCGGGAATATCCGAATCGCATCTCCGCCACCTATTGTCCTCGCGTTCCCACCTCCGACTGTCCTCCCGCATTCCTCCCCATTCGGCCGAATTAAAAAAAGCGCATTTACACCAGCGGGCGCGGAATGCGATCGTCTGGCCGACCGGGCCCGCCAATAAAAAGGACCCGGGACCGCGTGTACCGCCGGCCCGATGGGCACATATATAAATCGGCGCGTCAATTGGGAATTCTAGAGCGCTAACTCACCATCTAGCGGGCCGCTTTTCGCCGGGCCGCGACATTTTTTCGGGGTCCAATTATTTTTCGACACGGCCGTCTGGATGCCGGCGTCCGGTCGGCCCAAAAAACTGGGATTCGGGTGAGAAAAGCGTTCGGGCAATGCGAGGTTCGGCAGACCGATCGCTGGCTGGACCGATCTCTCCGCGACTGATCTCTATCTGATCTCTGAGTGATCCTTGTCCGACTGAGCTTTAACTGATCCTTGTCCGACTGATCTTTGTCTAATAGATCTTTACTTGAAATTTGTCCGACTGATCTCTCTCTCTCTCTGATCTCTTATCCCTCTCAGACGCATCGTCTGCCGAATGATCGCTCTCCAAACCGATGACGCGCGTTCGTTCGGTTTTTATCGGCGAGACGGCGTTGTTTACGGTTCGCGGGCTAATTTAATTTATATTTGCTCTTATCGCGGAACATTACGCCTTTATCTGGATGGTGTAAATATGTTGCGGGCTGAGCGTATCGGGCTGTGAATTTAAATTGTCGCGTTTACTTTTCGGAATTTACATAACGGACCGTACTTTGCGGGGGAATTTTCAGGCGCGCTATCTTAATTCGAGATTGAAATGGGCGCCCACGCGTTCGGCTAAAGAGGGAAATTTCGATGCGCGACTGATTAACCTGATAACGTTCGGCTTGGGCGACTTCGTTGCAAAACGTCAATTCAATAGGGACTCCCCTTCACCATTCGAATTAGCAGTACTTAGTCGACACTCCATGGAGTCAACTGAATCAACGTGTGTGTGCACACACCTGATTCAGTTGACTAAGCCCGATGCGCTTCACTTTTCCAAATCAGTCGCGCAGGCAGGTTGGTAGATTCCGTCATGAATTCGGAGTTTCACAGCAAAATTTTTGTGTCATTTCAAATATAAGATTCAATGTCCTCTCTCGCCACAAATCTCCCGATAATTCAATCACCTTCCCCACGAAATCAGCCCGTGATTATCGAGTTTCCATACAAAAAGCGACGACAACCCGCAATTAGCGACTCTGCCCTGAAGAGTGCACCACGGAGAGGTAATGGGCGTCCGTCTCGAGTTGCAAAAAGCCACTCGCAAATGAGCGCGGCGAATGCGCATTATCGGCAAAAATCTCCGGAGCACTTATGCAAAGCAAATGAACCCTATTCGTAACCGTCGCGGTAGTTGTGCGGCGAATTGGGTATTTAGCGAGAGCGAGGTCGGAACGTCTCCAATAACCCGAGAAACAAGTTAATTAGCGGGTACGGGCCGGCCGGCGCGCTCTACCCCACTTCCTAATTGGAAGGATAAATGAAAAGCGGACGTCCTCCGGGACCGAAAGCTCCCTTTCAATGCGCGAGCTTTCAAACTCAATCAGACATCGGCGCATTTATCTGTTTGAACAAGTTAATTACCGCGGCTCGCGGTGCATTTCGCTAATAAGCGGATCGTTAGGAAGTCGCCTCCGAACCGGCCGGGTTAATTATCGGCACCACCTTGACTACTTAAAGCCGGTGATTTTAATAATGAGCGCGGCGAGAGATGGCATCGCGGTCGCCCGTTCGGCGGACGGGCGGGACGGCGCACTGATGCGACAGAAATTTATGTAAATCTCCGATCCTGGAATCGGCCTCCACTTCACTTTTGATTGACATTTAAATTTATAAATTACAAAACCAAATTGCTTCGTCGGTCCGGCCGGCTCGCTTGTCTCGCGCGTCCGTTGCACGCGGGGTTGCGGTATTGACGTTCGGAGTTCACGAGTCGGGACCGGGTTTTTGCTTCAACGCGCCTGCAGAGGTTCACTTTCCTCACCTTAGTCGAATAGTTCCGTAACCGCAGGAAATTTCGGCTGAGCGAACCGATATCCCATGGCGTACCCAAAAATCATCCAATAAACATAGACTAGGATATCCTATGGCGTAGCCCTAGGATAACCTGAAACCTGACAATACGATATCCCACTGTGACGCCTCTAACTGCTCGGGAGCATCCCTAACTGCGCAGGGGCTTTCCTAACTGCCCAGGGGCACTTCTAGTTGCTTGGGGTGCACTAATGGCAATCCGGGTTCGCTCAGATGGAGCGGAGTAACGGGAAGTGGAAGAGCTGGGGCGTCATCATTCAGAGGATGTAAAGGCGACACCATTATATTTCAAACACAATACACAGACATTATACTACCTTCACCTGAGCCAATACATATGGTAATTTCTTAATTGTCACATCTTATGGCCGAGTTCAAGGTTTGCGATCCGTCCGAGCAGTGCGATCCGACCCTGGATGCGATTTAGGCTGCAGCCTTGTCCAATCGCCGCGTAATTTACAGCCCATTTGCATATATCCGAGTTTCGGAAACCCCGAGAACCGGCGAATTCACGGAGTCGACGAATAATTTTCGACGGTCCGTATAATAAAAAGCGCGTTTTATCGCGAATCCTAAGTCGCCCGGTCGTTTAACGTGCCGTAAAACGCATCATCCCGGGGAAAATATAGCGCGCGCGTCACAAATGCGGGATATGTTAATCGCGACGACGCGGGATGAAACAGACTTCGGATTGGGGGTCATTAATCAGAGGAAAGAAGGACAGAAATGAAGTAGGGAAGGGGAGATTTGACGAATTAATTGAATAGCGAGTGGACGCTTCTGTCAAACCTCCTTCCGAGAGGGGATTTGTGTCAGAGGCGGCTCTCTGGGATCCGCGGGCTGTTTGTCCTTTGGGAGTTAAGTCCCTGCTCTTCGGTTAAGTCGACTGGTCGTCCAGGACGGGGAAAATGTGCTCCACATTCGACGGGCGTGCGACCATCGAGTGGAGGGATCTGTTCAGCCGATGGACACGTAAGCAGTGTTTATCTGGGGGTCGATGATGCGACGGGTTGACAGACAGGCGGGAGTCGACCGGTTGGACGTAAACGCGCCGAATCTAATGGTTTTATGTGGGTATCGGATGCAATATGGGGATTAACACTAAGGATTAGGGACCTTTCTGAGTGGAGGATTTTGTAGGTGCAACCATTGATTGAATTTATGACTGAAGATGCGGGCTAAGTCTCAACCGTTTGAGATATCGAAAGCCTTTCGGATTAAATATTCCGAAGATCCTTGTTCTTGAATCGAAATAGCGTTTCCACATTTCTTAAATCCAACAGGATATCGAAATCATTTGTATGACATGCAAATGTGACTCCCATGAAATGCAGGGCATCCCTACTGCACCTCGCACGAAATCAGCCTCAAATTTACTAGAAGAAAACCGAGAGGAAAACCAGTGTCGTGAGACAATTGTACACAATGTCACTCAAAGCGCACTGCAACACCAGATCTGTTTTTCTCGTTCAAAGTCGTAATTTGAAACGCGATTTCTCGCGGCGCGATAGTACAACTTTGATATCGCCTTCCCTCGCCCGGCAGTAAAAGGAGCGGTGGGAAAAGGAATTAATATCGGCGCTGGCTGGCTCTCGAGACGAGTCCACGACGATAAGTCCCACAAAGGCACAATAAACGCGGTTTATAGTGCGTTTTATTACGCGAGATTAGCCCGATGTGCAATTACACGAGCTCCTCATTTTTCCTATCCACTCCCCCTTTCTTATCTGTGCCCCGGTGGTGGCGCACGGCCCGTACACGGCCCGTCTGCCACTTGATGAAAACGCATTTCGCGGTTGTGGGTCGGTGGGCGGAAACCGACGATGAGTGCTCCACTTTATGAGCGCATAGCCCACCTCCCCCTCACTCCACCCCGCCATCTCCTCACTCCATCCCCTCATCTCCTCACCTACCCCCTCATCTTCTCTATCCACTCCCTCATCTCCTCACTCCACCCCCTCATCTCCTCACTTCACCCCCTCATCTCCCCCACTCCCCTTTCCTCCGGCAACACCGAGCTGCAGACTTGATGTATCGAACTTTTAATCGACGTTGGCCGTAAGAGCGCAACAACGCTAACAACATTGCCATTTTGATCTGGGCAACGCGGTTATGACAATGCTCTTGCTGTGGGCGCCAGCGCGGCGATAGCATCTCGCCGGACCGAAACAATACTTTTCGCGTACGCAAACGGAGGTTGGCCGTAAATTGCGCACCTTTATCCGCACTGTTCTTGCACTCGACAATGGCCGTTGAGGCGGCTTTGTGGCCGCAATTAGCCGGAGAGGCCTATTTCGCTGCGGGTATTCATCCGTCCTGAATCAATTAGTTTGCCGCGCGTGTGAATGGGATTTATGGAGTGTTCTTTATTCTTGTCGCTCTCTTGAGAAACCTCAATTTTCTCGAGGGCTCCCCCTTGTCGTGCAATATTCGCCCGCTCGACACCTCTTGGAAACAAACTCCCTTGGCACGACGATGCGTAGGTCCCCATCGCGATGGGTGCCTGTAGGAATGTGCTGAGTTGCATAGTGTGGTCACTCGAACCTGCATCGGTCGAACAGTGTTTCATTGATCGACCTTATTGGCCTCGAACTATTAAATCTATTCAAGATTTAACACTTCCGTTTTATTGAGAGGATCCAGTTCTTTTTAATTTGAATTCTGTCCAACTTATTGCAACGCTGTCTAAAATCAATTTTGCCGAGAAAAATTTGTCCAGTCCAGAAATGAAGAGTAAATTCAACCACGATCATGTATTACCTACTCTAGTCTCTAAGATGGGAGTTTCAGCACTGAATCAATCTTCCAAGTTGGAATTCCGCCGAGCAAAAACTCCGAATTGACTTACACGGGGCGCCTGCGGCACCCCCATTACGATTTTTCCCCTCTTCGATCGAGATATCGCGGGCGATCGGCGAGTGGTGAAAAAATTGACGCAGCATGAGTCGCCAATTACCTCTCATAATCGTAATTACCACCGTCGTCCACTGGTCGAGCTTCGCGACTCTAGCCGAGACTCCACACACGCGGGCACTTATCTCGGACCATAGGAGCGGCATTTTTCCGCCGATTAATAACGCTTTACTCCCATTAATAACACGCGCAAAAAGCGAATTGTTTACATTCCACCGTCGGGCGTTTTCCGCTCCGCACTCTTTACCGCACGGCACCTCTTGCCGCTCCGGACCCCATAAGTTATGTCCCGACTGCTCGCGTAGTGCTGTAGGTATCCTCCGCCTCGCGGTATCACACGCCGCGTTATTTATACGTCATGTCGCCCTGCTTATGTGTTTATGACGTGCAGATGACGCGGCTTGTGAAGAAGCCGGCGGAAGATCAGTCGCGCGTGCCCCTTCGGAACTAAATTCCCTACAATAAAAGCCTAATTGCCCCCGCCTGGAGGGGTACGGAGCGTTCTTTCGATTGAAGGTGAGAAAAAGGCTCCGGACTTTCGGAGTTAGCTCTACTTTTATTTTTTATTTTTATATGTTAACCTCTAGAACGGTTAGCCTTATAATCCTTTGGTGCGTCTTAAGTTTCGTTCAGCAAACGCTTTTAAAATGAATTCTAAATTATTCAAGTGTCACTTTGAAACTAAAGCGGGGTTTAAACAGCCCTTAGCCGTCTCTGCGCGTTAAGGGGTCAACTGAAGGACGAACAACAAAGACCGCCCCGATCTCATCATTATTCCGCAGCGCTGCCTCAATAACCCGGCCTACCCCATTGAAATAAACGCGGAATGTAAATCCGCGGACGCCGGGAATGTAAACATTGATTGACGACAGAAGAAACGCACGCCCGTGACGGACATACGACAGTGCGAATAATTGATAGAGTCGTGGGTTCCGAAGCATTAAGTAGAATGTCAGGAGGCCGTCACATTCCGGCGCCGTTTAAGACACTCTTGCTCACTATCTAATGCATACATTACCTGCGTGTCCACTCCTCTTTTTGGTCGCTGACTCCTCCAAGCACTTAGGTGCTTCGGGAGCTTTGTCTTTAACATTTAGACCACACATTTCTTTGTTTTCGACCACACTGTAGACGTCAACTCATTTCACAATTCGCCTTAGCTAAAACATAGATTAACGGAACACTAATTACCTATCATGGGCGATTCCGTACCGGGAGCACTGTAGTTCCTTGAATAAGCGAGCTGGCTGCTATACGCACCGATCCGGCTGTTATACTGCAGATACCTAACCGAGAGTTAGTTGCAATAAAATAATATCAGTCGCGGCAACCGCAGCCTGCCAGTATTTATTGCCGCAGCGCCCTGCGAAACACGAGGTTCGCTGTTCTTATTTGCTATTGTAATGACGAGTGATGCTATCGTCTGCTGTCTGTTGTCGGTTCACTTATCCAGCATCCAACTGCAGATAGAAGTACACGCCGTCACGTGTTGCTTCATACTATTACAGCCGTAAATAAATCCCGGACTGTATACCTACTTAAGTTCCTACATTCTTAAAATAGGCAACTAAAGTTTCCCAGGTTGTTCCTTCTTAGGCACAATTTGATTTCCCCTCAGCGATTCTGGCGGGAACTTCACGTCTGCGGTCAACAACCAACTCGGTGATCCTGGCATAGAATATTAGCTTTGTTCGCGGACACAGTTCGTAACTAGAACGCATGCGCTGCAGCAAAATGAGAAACTTGCCCCATACATAATTATACTCTTTAAAAACTTCCATTTGAAGTGTATGATAAATTGCGATCCAAAGGGTTAAATGTGGAAGATGTGCTAAAGCTAAAACCTTTTCACTGGTCTGGCCGCATTTAGCTGACCGCGTGGGTGACTCTTCGTTCATAACACATCATTCAAAACTGACGTACGATGATTTGTTACAGGTGAGTCAGCAGAATTGGCGCCTTTCAAGAACCATGGCAGTGCACCGTCGAGAATGGTGCTGCCGCCAGTGGCGAGTTTTGTGAGTAAATAACCATTTTATTATCCTTAATTGGGTGACACGGAAGTTTGTTGCTCCACAATCTGACGATGGATAGGTGCGGTATATCATAGTTTATCACGCCATCATCACTGACTCTTCTAGTTCACCCTTAGAAAAATAATGTGATTGATAATATTCAATATTTTCCTTACTTAACTTCATATTCCACGTGAGTAAAAACTAGTCAAACAGCCACAATCTACATCATTATCTGTTGATATTTCAATTATGACTTATACAGGGTGAACAAAAAGTAAGGAACATTAAATACAGTAAGAAAGCTCGATACACTCAACTTTCTAATCGTACAAAGACTCTAAGAATGTGCCTTACTTTTTATTCACCCTGTACGTCAAAATCGCACATATACGACAAATATTTTCCTATTAATGGCCATTTAAGAAACTTCGCTTTGATGGGCGAGCATATATTTGAATGGGCAATAAGTTAGGGTTAGGTCCAAACATCACGAAACATCGTCCTAATGGGAGGCTATGGACGCCCACCGGCCACATTGCAGCTGCATTGTGGCATTCACGTCACAAGAACAATAAACAACTCCCGGGTAGTCCGCCATTGAGCGATTATGTTGCGCTTGACTTTGAATTTATTTAGCAAAAATCGTTGTTTATTGCTACGTTATCAACCAGAACAATTACCCCGTCGTAAATAACGCACCTCCGATAAATATTTATAAACGGGCGTAACGTTTTATAAGCGATCGGTCGTGGTGTTTAGTTTCATTCGCCGCGGATCGATTTCATTCCATTGTGATTCCCGAGCTAATGCGAATTTTTCCGTGAAGGTTAGTTTTATCAACAATTCGCAGTGGCACTAACTGCCCATATGATATAGAACGGGGCATTTCGTCGAGGGAAAGTGAATCGCTAAAGCGGACAACACTCATTGGGGTGTACTAACACAAATATCTTATTTCTAATTTCAAAATTCAATTGGAGGGTGTACTCCAACAAATATCTTGTTTCTGATTTCAAAATTCAAAATTGACAACAAGTGCCATTTCTTTTTCCACTTGGAACACGGATCTGAATGTTTCTCTTACGAAATCCGTATTGTACCTTGAGTGTCGAGCCAACCAAATTTCCATTCTAGTCTGCGAGACATCGCCAGTCTGCTATCAGATTTCGTTGTTGTGGCATGAGAATGGGTTTGTCGCAATGCTCTCTGTGTGCTTGAATGATTTTGCCACACACGGAGCGTCTTCTTGCTTAGGTGTTATTAAAGACGGTAGCACACACACCTGAGCTTTTTCCGCCGTCCAACTCCCACGATGAATGGGATAACGAATGGTCGAGTATCCATGTTGTTACTATCCCGCGGTTTGATTTACTCCTCAATACGTGCTTTTGATTTGATCCGTCTTCTGATCCATCTTCTTTCCACGTTAATGCAGCACTTATCAATTTGTTATGAGAGCATTCCTCTGTTGATCAGCTTCTTCTAAAACTTTGACCTTCGGTTAGTTTCCTCTCCTAAGTTCTTGCTCTGTTAACCTCAACGTCAAGGTTTAACTTAACACGTTTGACTTTATTGAAACAAAGTTTATACAACAATTCAAATTTCGTCTTGGCGTATAGTTTTCAACATTTTTTGACGACCTGAAATTCACAATCAAAGACGAGATTAATCCCCAACCTACAACAGGTGTGACGGCGGCGTCACAATTAGACCGAATTTCTGAGTCCGCGATAAAAATCAACGCGTTTTCTGTGCCCTGTTGCGCCATCCCCCATCCTCCCGACCCGTTAAGCCGGCATTTTCTGTTTGTGTGGTCCCCTGCTCGGGACACGGAGTTATGTAAATTGCACCTGAAAAAGCTGACGGCCGCGTTAATCAAAATTAACGCCGCACTCCGGCTCGTTTCGTCGGCACGTTTTCGGTTTTCCGGCGTAAAACGGTGGAAGTTAGGGCTGAGTTTTGTTCGCTGGGAACGCCGTATCGCCGGTGGAGATCTCGGGCGGCTTTGATCGCCAAGATAATCCTCGTATTAGCCCGTGATGGCTGGCATTCCGAACCCCTACGTCGTCGCCCGTACGGGAATTCGGCCTATTTAGGACGACACGAATCGATTTTTCCACTGGATCAACGTGTTTCTTGTTGTGATAACATTTCCTTAAAGCCCTCACAGAGAATAATAATTACAGCCCTCGCAGCAGGGACATACCGGTGACCGTGAATCTAGCGCACTACTATCTGCGCTAGAATTGCCTTATGTGCGCCCCACGAAATCATATGTTAGAACTATCGCAATTCACGGTGACGTGGCATTTGCAATCCGCAAACAAAGTAAATCATCACTCCGTAAAAAGGCGGCGAATAACATTCGCACGCAATTCTTGCACAGTTCTTGTCAGCAATTTTTCCTTCGAACGCGAAATAGGACTCCAATAAAGCAGAGAGATTATGTAAATCTGCGGGCGACATTTGTACGGCGTGTTGCAACCTTGCGACTCAATTTGTACCGCTGTAAATTAGAGCGGGACTGCCCATTAATCATGCCAATCGGTCAGTGCGAGTTATGCAAAACTGTCGCTGGACATGTGTACGTTGATGTGTTCTTTATGCCGCGTCCCGTGATTCGTATCTTCTGGGATCTTCTGGCCACTGCTGCGGATAATAAAGTAGGCACATCCCAATAACCACCATAGATAGTTCGCCGTTTATTTTTCGAATAAAACCCGAAATTGATGTGGCACTCGGGCATTTCCTATTCAGGGGAGCCGATTTCCGACCGATATGACTTACGAATTCTCCAACCGAACGCATAAACTTCTCCGGCTAATACCATATAGGTACGGAGTGTGCCTACTTGATGCGGCCCAGCCCCAAGTTCCTCGGGCGCTCCACTCGCCGATTAGATAAATCCGAGTCCGGCAAGAATTAAATATTGCGCGTACGCGCATTCCAGCCCTCTTTCTCTCTTCGTCCCTCTCCTTTGCGGCATTGTGGCGTGCTAGCTGCGAGTTAATTTATTTCGTAAAAGTCCGCGGCTCTTAATTGAAACGGCCCGCAATCACACACACTCGCATCGCGATATGCAAATGGCGGCCGCCCAGTAAGACACGAGCACCACCTATCGGCGGGCCGGCGCAACACCACATCGACTAATTATTCCCTGATTATTGTTCCTGTTGCTTTAATTACCCGGCCGCGATGCCCTGTGAAGTTGGCGCGGTGCAACCGGCCATTCGTCCGGTGTGATTTCCGTAAAGGGTTCGCTCGTGCAAGATATCTTCCGTTGTGAATAATTACATTAGTGTGTGAATTTTAAGGGTGGTTTTGTGCGTATACCCAGGGAAAAGGAGAGCAAGGGTGGGAAACTACCTTCAGGAAACACATCTTAAATTTTGAAAGTATTCCCTTTCACCAAACAATAGTCGCATGCAAACGAATTCAATATCCGCCAGGGCGTAAGCTGTGGGCGTTCTTTCAATTGAAGATGCCAAAAGGCTCCGTAAGGCCTCGCTCGCGACACCCTTCGCCGTTTTGCGGAATTTCAAGTCGTCCATGGTCTCAAGTGAGAACTTTAAGTAGTGTCGCGTAAATCGTACGAGAGCGAGTGTCTCGTCCGGTTTGGCACTCCTCCCCGCTATGTCCTGATTGATTTGACCCGGTCCTGGGATTTAGGCGAGGACGTCGTTAGTGTTGATCGAAACCTGTATGCATACATGTTGTTTAAACACTGCGCCGGCCATTAAGCTGAAAATATGATGGCTTTATCGGCCGTACGTCGGACGCAACGCCCACCTCAATATACCTGGGACGTACACCTTGTCAGTCAGGGATGACGGATTGGCCTAAACCCCGAAAGAGGACTAAAAAAAAGGAGCCCTCTTATTTCTCTTCACTGGGGCGCTGGCGGTCACGTTTCGCATTATTTCTCTCGTGTGTGAGGAGGGTGTCATGTTTTAAATGCTCAGGCGAGTGCACTCGCGTGACTGCGCGTTCGTAATAATAGATCCACATTTCACCCGGACCACAACCAAAATATTTAGTGACCATAATACATCCACGAGTTTAGTCTTTATTTGCTACTAAGATATACCTATCTGCGTGTTTAGTTTGGACCGTGAGATCGTTGTCGATCAAACATCGAATAGACCATTGGATGAACCAGCCACTCGTCTCGACCAGAACTAACAGGCCGTATTAGAATTTCACGTTTCGATCATACGGTTGATATCACATACACGAAAGGTAGAAGTCGGTTGCAATTAACAACCAGTACTCGTCGGTTGCGGAATAACAGAGCCGGACGTCATCGTGCTCTTACGCGTGTTCTATTCTTTTCAGTGCTCGGCGGCGCGCCGCGCCGCCGCCGTCAGCACCTTAGAAGGATAACTTCGATTATAATATCACGGACGTGGTGCTCAGCGGGGCGGCTTATAGGCCATGGGCCTGACTTTATTACTAATAAAAAGAGGAATTTTAATTCGTAAGCGCAATACGCGAACGCGGAGAGTCGTGGGCTCGCGAAGGTGCGAAGGAGGCTCGTTAACTGTGTCGCCGGAGGACAGGGGAAGAACATCGCTTATTGGACCTAAGAACTCACAATAATTGTTGGAGATGGACTTGGAGAACTCTCGAACTGGCATTTTAATGCGACTTGAACTGTTTTAACGGGGCCGTCTCAAGCATGCCGCGCACCTTCGCGGAAGCGACGCTACGCTACGCGAAGGGAAACGATGCCTACCAACGCGCCTAGCATCGCTAAGCTCCCGTTCGTTGGTGATGCGCAACGTGCGTAATGGTTTTTAGCAACATGAAAATATAGTTACGTCAAAATTATCAATAAAATATAATCAAAAATGTGAAATAACACTTATAATGAAAATTCTCCACTAGGGAAAAATTGTGCCAACAGATGGCCGAACCCGAATCCCACGCTTTGACAGACTTCCTCAATTTGCCGGACACCTCTCGCAGTGCGCGAGATAATTTCGCAGGTTCCCGATCGGCCTGGGCGTGCAACGTGCGGTATCCCGCAGACCCAGACACATCCATTCGCACATACGCCCATCAACCGACCCATAAACAATCTCCAGCGGTGGCGGAGGGAAGAGGGTCCCTCTACTCCATCAGTTTCACGCGGACATGTCCGGGCCTCTTGTCGGGCATTAATCAAAAAATGGCCTGGGTTCACTTTGAATATGGGAGAGTGTCGCCCGGGCAGACAGGGGACATAGGTAACTGGGCCTTCGGCCAGGATCGACGCGATGAATCTTGTGGTTGGGATAGCCGATGTACCTCAAACTCGCGGTGATCAAGTCCGAAACCAAAACAATTTTAAAATTGTGAGAAATTAAGAAGTTAGAAAATAAGGGAAAAGGGAAAGAAAACACGTTTTGAAAAGCAGAACGTATAAAATTCATAATAAATCTCAACAAGGCATGGTCCTTCGAATTTTCAGTAATGGAACAAGCGTGTATAAGTTGAAATGGAATCGGTCCGTACCACAGACCCTCAAGCCTCAGGTACCGTTAGGTTTAAACCCGGGACTTGACCTGTAATCAATCAGCGAATTTAACCGGAGGCCATCAACCCCTGGAAATAACCGCACCAAAGGTTCCCCAATTTCCTTGCTTAATACCACTGTGTCACCTTTATGTTAATACTCAATTCAATCAGAAAGTAAAACTATAAATCCGCAGTCCTAGATCAGCCATGACAAATGGTGGAGGCGCCGGGGAATTAAATCGACCTGCTTAAAATTTTTACATTTTATCTTCATTTATGCATTCTAAATTGACTAGATTTTTTACCCACGTTCGAAAATTCACTTGAAATTATTGAAAGAGAAAATAGCACGTCACATTTCCGAATGAAAAGCTCTGGCTCCCTTCCCTCATGCCTATCCGTCATCAATTCGGTGCCGTTTGCGCATCAATTTGGCTCCGGTTTTGTGTCCACTTTGCTCGGTACATTTTACGGTCGTCCGGGGTACTCGATCACGGCCCCCTTTGCATTTCGTGGCTGTGACGAATCGCGTGATCATTTCCTGTCACAGGATACGTTACCTTGTCTTTTGTGTGCGGTATTCATGGACGTGATTCGGTATGCGGAGCCATTCGCTTCGGTTCCTGCGACTCGCGAGGAGTCCGTTCACAATTTTCCGCCCGATTTCGCCTGTGACGTCAATTTTTCTGATGACGTCCGACAATTTTGCAAAGGGATTACGTCCCTTGACGCACGGTTTTCCGGAATTGCGTTGTTTCGCAATCTACCAAACTCGCCTAAGCGCATTAATGTTGTTACCTACCTACTTACCTAACAATTCGCGAATCTACCAGTATTACATTTAAGATATTCAACGAAAATCAGTATGTCGTCATATTAAACAATTATAATAATACGGCAAAACCTCCAAACGACTAGCGGTACCGTTATCGAGATATGATAGATAATAGGTCATAGTCTGGAAGTTTCCCCGAGACAAAGTTCGGAGACCCATTGGAGAGGCGAGGCGACGAACCCCGGACTCTTCCGTTTTACGATTGCCCACGTCAACAGAGGCCGTTTCGTTGCGCCGCGCCGATCGTTATACTTCTTCGGGTGGAAAGAATGCCCCGTCTAGCGGTAAACCGCGTCCCGGCGAGCAGAGCCGGTCGAAAGAAGCGCCCTTTTTTAATAAATAATATCTTACCGTTAAACACGACGGTATTTAACGAGATCCACTGCGAAGCGAGGAAGAGGCCGCTAAACAATGGCGAGTAACAAGCCGGCCGGATTTGCAAACAATGGAATCGCCGCTGAGTCCGCGAATAAATCTATCTATCGGAAGACATCTCTGACCCATGAACGGGACGCTGTGTGTAGAGGTAATTATACGAGGAGCGGAGGAGCCTCTCGCGACAATATAGTGCATGGGAAAATGGTCTGCGCCCATATTTCTGGCAGGTTGATACTTTTAGGCAATATGTTTTGTAGCTAGAACATTCCAGACATTGCATTCCGTGGCTAGGATATTCTAGACATTGCGTCCTCTTCTTGTTATGGCAACTGTATCCGTATATTTTTCTGCTTCGTATTTAATGTGGTATACGTAACTAATAATTGCGTATTATTAATAATTCATGTTTAATTTTCCATACAAAAATAATCGCGTATGATTAATAATTTGCGCATTAATTGTGTATAACTAAGCGCTCAAATCGATCAATATCCGATATCAAGCGACGAGACGGCTGAATTTTCTAATCAATGTTATTCCCTGTAAATACCACACCGCAGCGTTGGCCGTTGATTCTAGCCAACAGTTTGTTTTTATCGATTTCCTCGATCGCATACCAACAATTGTGCAGTGCAAGTGTTTATTTTGCAGCCGCAATCTTGATGCATATTGAGGGTATTGGAAAGTCGTTCGCCCCGCGATATTTCAACCTTAAGTAATTACTGCTTGTTTGCCTTTGCGGTTTTATCAACTCATTCCATTTTAAAGCGTAATTTTCCACCATCTGCGTAGTCCCCAGTAAATTCTACCACATGTCGGCTAAAATTTCATGGTATGAGTGAAAATTACGCCCTAGGGTGAGGTGATTTTTACGCCACATTGGGTAAATTTCTACTCCACACTGGTCGGCTTCCCTCCCTATGGCGTATAATTCTTTGCGGGGTCCGAACGTTCGCGGTGCCTGAATGTGAGAAATCTCAGATAAGCCAGCCATCGGGGCCTCGCGTTTCTTTAATTATCCTCAAATTCAGCACCCGCACCATCGACAGCTTAGATCTTAACATCGCAATTATAATTAGGCATAAATTATGGAAGCGTCCGCGGTACTATCGGAGGCCTTTCACAAGAAACACCCTCTAGTGTGCACGTAAGCCGCGGATGATATAATCAACCCTGGGAGGTTGAGTGATTTACGGACGATGGCCGGTCGGGGTTATAATTATAAGAATGTCTCGACTGCAGTGCAGCCGGTGATTTACTCCCATGTTACGAGAAATTCCAGCACTTATCGGCAGCATTGATAGAGTCGCGGACTGTGGAATTTCACGTCATAATCACCATCCGCGGACTTGGTTCTCCCTCCTCGGTCCTTCCACGTCTTCTCTTGATTCCTCCCGCTTTCACACAAACTTGGAATTCACCACATTCCTTCAATAAGCCATCAAAAATTTCCATTATGCTCAAATAACAACTATTATCAAACCACCAGTCCCAGCCGTTTTTCTTGAAAATGCAATTTGATTAAACAAACATGTACTTAAGACCACACGAGGGCGTAGTTTGCCAGCAGCGGTTATCGCGACTATCCCCTGATGGATTCGCGTTCCCAAAGGTAGCTGAACCCATCGAGGCATCATCAATGAATACCTCATATGGTCTTAAGTAATACATGTTTGTCTAATCTCCCTTCGACACTGCATTCTCAAGAAAAACGGTTGTGGGTCTGGTGGTCTGATACACCACACCCTGTATAGTTTCCGCAAAACTCGAATTCGCAACTTATCTCCCCCCAAAAAGCTCAACCAACCGCACCACTTTACTGCTACATAATGATAGTGTTTATCGAGTGCAGCCACTTATCCACGTCCCCCTTTTAGCTTCGGAAGTACTCGGAAGCCCTCGCGACGATTTCTCACGTGTCCCGCAAAGTAACGAGCTTTTTGTCTCCCCCCCAAACGAAAAAACTGGTCCGTCCTAGCACAATTATAATTTAATTTACGCTTAATTGCGAGTCTTAAGACCGACGGACACCATATAGAGTCCGGAGAAAAGCCAGCAGCGGCAAAGGAAACAGGGACCATTGATGAGCGGCGCGCAAAGACGTTGACGGGAGGTTGGCGGCCCACACAGGACCCCAGATCAGAGGCCACCGCGACTTTATGGTCATTTTATTGCGTCTACCTGAGCTTTAGCCGGTAATTAAACGTGGATGTAAAACTCGTTATTTGCACTATGCCAGTCCGTCTCCTATGATGCGCTCGGTTTGTCCCAGAGTCCCTGGAATTCTATCGGAACGCCGGAGGATAAACAGCCGACTTTATATCATTTATTGCCCGCTGGTTTGTCGAACGAATGCGAGGGATAATTGCCGGCGTAATAAAATCGCGAAACGCTCGGTGATAATGAGCCGATTATGAAATTCCCCGAGCGCACAGACATACTTTGATGTCAGTGTCTCAGATGGGAGATGTTTTAATCCTCGGCTCCGCAGCCGCGCCGTGTTCAATGACGTTATACCATGTGAAAATTACGCGAAGGTTTCGCAGATCCAACGTTTATTTCCTCGGATAAACGATATAGTTGATGCAATTACTTTTTCATAATGTATTTGCATTGTAAAGCTTCCAGCGTCCAGTTTGGTCGCTGGAATAGCGGCCTGGGTCTGCTCAGGTGGAGAGGAGGGCAACGACAAGCAGGTATATAGCCTGTATCGAATCCGGATTTCCCAATGTTAGACAGGCAGGCAGGCACCAACTATGAAATATTTTATTGTGATAAGGTTCAGCATTCGAATGGGACCCTGCGTTCATGAAAGTCGATGGTGATTTATGCGTCAGGCGGTGAATTTTTAATAGGTACGCCACGCACGATAAATTTCAGCTTTTTACTGGAATACGTGAGCACCACCGCTCGGGTCATCTCAGGGATATGAGACAAAGGCCATCTCCGATGGCTGGAGGCGGAGGGCAAGGCGCACATACGCTTCAGAAATTGTCATGCGCTCTTATTTATGTAACCGCTATTGACTGTGATTCAATGCGCGGCCATAACTCATCTGCCCCGGTTCCTCCGCATAACTGGCTGGCTGTGCGTTTTCCAGTCGCAGAACCCCCCTCCGCACCCTCCCATTACCAGCTCGTCTTGCGCGAACTCTCCTCTTGTGTGTACTACAACTAACTCAACGGTTGCCCTAAAATTCACGTTAGCATCCTCTACGTAGCAAAATAATTCACGGGCGAAATTTTACGTTCGTGTACAATAATAACCACGTAGATCGTCGGTCCACCGTCGAGGGAGTTCTGAATACGCGTCCGGCTGAACGCAAATGACGCGTACACTTTCGACAGCGGGCGGCGGGAAAGCTGAGTTGAGGACTGACTGCGCTGACTGCATATGATTTCATGGTGGAAATGGTTAGAAAATTGAAAAATAATGAGAATTAGTTACAGGGTGCAAACGTAAAGTTTCAACCGCGACTGATTGAGTTAGTTATAGCTCCCGATGAGAACTATTGTCGGACACCACTCAACCGATTGAAATGAATGAGCAGCAGTGCTCCCTCCTCCCACATCCTAGCGCTCCTCCTCTCAAATTATATGCACTGGTAAATGATCCTGTCGCCAGGCAGGACGTTTAGCAGATCGTATCTAACGGCCGGGCCGGCCCGGCGTTGGGGCGATATGCGGGGGTCGAGGCAATTTGCAGGCCACAATTAACGCGGCCCGGCAGTGCGTCCGGGTTGCCGGGGCCCCCCGATAATGCCAACACAGAAGCTCGGAAATCAATCAGTGGTGCCACAATGACGACAATAATTGCGGACGAGGTGTCCGTCGCATTAATCAGCGCTACCAAACGTACGGGGGTTATTAATTTATTGTGCCGGCCGGACGATTCGTTTCGATTAATCTTCGTTAAATTCAAATTGTCAGGCATTTTTTATCCAATCGCAGATGCCATCTTAACAACACATTGTTGAACCCGTGTGTGACGTCCGTACTGATACGGGTCCGAGATAAACGTGACTAACGATTTCGGGCGCGGATTGTTCGTTTATATTGAAATTTTCTGATGCGGTGCCGCTGCCCCCGGCCGGATTGGTGCGTCACCTCTGCGCGCATTTCGTTACGTTTGCGCCAATTTTCGATGACTTTGCCAAATTTCGTTTGCTTTGTGCCAACTTTCGTTTACTTTGTGCCAACTTTCGTTTACTTTGTGCCAACTTTCGTTTACTTTGTGCCAACTTTCGTTTACTTTGTGCCAACTTTCGTTCACTTTGTGCCAACTTTCGTTTACTTTGTGCTAACTTTCGTTCACTTCGTGCCAACTTTCGTTTACTTTGCCCCTCAAGTATTACTTTTAGTATATAGACATACAAATCCAATACTAGAAGAATAGACTAATAACGTAATGCACGCAGCACCGTGCTCTATGTTAGAAGTGATGGTCGTACTCGTGAGAAGTTGGAAGCCCTCCATCTCGGGTTGCATGCTGGAACAAAGGCAGCCACCGTAGATTTATAAAAGTGTCTGCCCGAACAAGGCCCGATAAGCAATGAATTATAATCGAAGGCCAGTTTTGGCATTTTTCTATCGCGAGTTCAGGTGTGGCAGTCGCAGCATGCAAACACCTACGTGCTTCTGGTTTTCGAGCTCCGAGGGAGATAGGTCTGCTTGCGTGGCTACCATGAACGTGGCATTCATTGTTCCCCGAGTACCTACCAGAAGTAATTGACCAGGCCGATTGTTTACAAATATTACCATTAAACGTGGAGCGTTTGAGTTTGTGTGCGGAGGAAATGGGCTCTTGTGGAAGTAGGCAATAGGCGCTCGTGTGCGAAGGAAATTGGATCTTGTGTAAGAAGCAAATGGAAGCTTTTGTTCAGAATAAATGGGAGCGTGTGTACGGAGGAAATGTTTTCTATTCGGGATGTGGGTACTACGAACTTGGGGGTTCCACGTAGAGTTCCCTGGAGGAAATTGGCGCAAGCCTCGGGATATTGTTCGGAGCTGCAACGCTCGACCAGCTCCCAACATGGATAGATTCTGCATCATGAGAATCGGTCAAGGGTCACCGCTGAATATCGAATCACGCAGCGAACAACAGCATATCAGTGCATTGTTACACTCGGCGACCTGTGCTCGAACACGAGCCCCGAGCTCTTCCTTTTTGCTTGCAATTTCGATCGTCTATTGCAGTTTCCCGACGTTTCCAAAACTGTGCAAAGTCGAGGTGCATTTGTCGCAGGCGTTGGCTGTAAGACCGCCCGCTTTGCAGGGAATACCTAGGTTTTCCCCGTAATGACGCCTTACAGTCAACGCCTGCGACATATCCACTTTACACACCGTTTAAACTACAGTTTATACTGGAAATACTAGGGGGTAGTCAACAACTGCGACGGTAACTTAAATCAACAATATAATTAAACTAGTTATTTGAATAAGGCTACAATGATCCTTTTCCGAATAACTCATTCAATTATGACACGGTAAGATTTTTACCCGGCTTGAAGTTTCAAGCTTTCCGGTCTGAGCGAGGGTCTTGGCCGGATTCCTATTATAAGCCCAAAAGAAATGCTAATTCTCCACGCGTTTTGGCCGCGTGATGGTATCGGGCCTCCGGCGTCGTTATAGGCGGAAGCCCAATAAAACAAACGCATTTTCTATATCTCGAGTGATCTTGATGAATTGTCCGTCATTAACTGTTACAACACAAGTTCGAAAATTTGAATAATACCGGCTTCCGCTTCGCACTCTTTCCCCGCCTTTCACACACTAATTCGTGCGTTAGTGGGTTTAATATCCCCCGGTAATTGAAAGAGTGCCCGATAGTATCGGAATGTTGGACCAGAGCGTAATCAACGTGTAATTGGTGTTTTTTAACACTCTCCACGCCGTTTGCATATGTTCTTTCAGCGGTAATGACGCGTTATTACCGAGTGTCGACTCCCACTAATTGAAAGGCGAAATTTGGATTCCTCTCGCTTTGATTAATTAAAAGGTTCACAGAAGCGCAACATTTACATGCGGAGATAAGATTGCCCGCCATGGGATTTTTCTCCGTCGTATTTACATTCGTATATTAACGGAGGATCCTCCGGGCGTTTGGTTAGGTTTTACGCTGAAAAGTAACGGTTATTTATCTCGGGACCAATGGACCATGCACGTCCACGCGATGTTATCATAATTAGCAATTACGGATGACAAATGTTCCGCATTGTTGAGTGCGCAATTAAGTAAAATTTATGTTATTTCTCTTTTATCAATATTACCACTGTCATTAGTGTAAACATTTATTCATCATGTTAGATCCGTTGTAAATATCCAGCTACATGGCCCAATCATTCCCTACTCTTTGGTTCGAAATGCTATTTGCCAACTCTATTTTATATCAATTTATTTTCGACCTAACCTAATATAATTCTAAATGCTGTTGGTATTCTAATACGCAAACCGGGCTGTGGTTAAAAAAAGTTATATATCCCCAACGCAAGCCACAATATCCGCAATATACACCAAGAAGCGTTTTGTCTTGAGTAATGGCACTAAAGCCAGCGTATATGTCGCCCCATATGTGCAACGTTAGATTCCTGCTAGCCCGAGCTGCGCGGCGATATGATGCAACGGCGTTGCTTGTAAGCTGACACTGTGGCAAGCAACTGACAATTAATTGGACGTTCCGAATGCGCACTTTGTTCAGTAATTTATATCGCCCAATCCAGGTTCGTTAAACCCCCTAACAATCTGAAAATACATATGTTCTCCTTAACGGCCTGTCCGCGTGCGTTGTCCCTAATGAGTTCGCCTTTCCTAGTCTCTTTGTCATAACTCCTCGAACCAGAAGAATTGTGGCGTTACGAAACCAAATTGGAATTGGCCCCCGGCCGCCGTCCTTATGAGGGCGTGCGCGATTGCAAGTGCGAGTGTTTTCCGCATACGTACGCGAGCTGCCTGCATTTCCATTAGCTAATAAATTCTAATGGGCAATTCCGGATAGGAAAATTGAATGTTTCCCATATCGACCCGTCTTTATGGGCGTCGAGTCGGTTTATGTTGGGAGGAAACAGCTCCGGGACGCAACTCGCTCAGGGGTCAAGTTTTCTAATTAACACTAACGGTACGGCGTGATTGATTTGTAAACTAGATGCGCGCTGTAGCCCCCCCCTCTCTGCGTTTATTGGCCGGCCGCAACAATCGTTTATTATGCAGATAAATCCGACGTCAGCTCGTGTGAGTTGTTCATGCGGGGAATGATTTATCCTTCCTGGAGATTAGTTTTAGCGACTCTCGCTTTCCTCGAGTTCCGGATCGCTATCCTTGCACCTCTACCGTTGCTTCTTCAGTCTTTGTATTAGACAGTGAACTAAGGTGCTGCTCCAGACTCCCGGCGCGCATGGCCGGAAACTATGGCTGAATTTCTTGCTGCCTGGCACTTACTGATCCTTCCTCACAATGTTTTACCTTTGTATTTGAGGTGTTACTGCCGACTCCAGACTAACTGAAATTAAAACAGATATAAAAATAAGTCATACGTAGAGATTCTCAAGGACGGTAGGGCGGGAGGACCTGCTCCAGACTTCCAGTTCTTAAAAACGGTATAACGTGCAGTGGGGCACTATAATAACCAAAGCTCCGCTCCAGACTCCATGCACGCAATGGCCCTATAGCGTTCTGTGGGGCGCTGCAATAACCAAGGCACTACCCCAGACTCCCAGGTCGCATGGGCGCTATAACGTGTAGTGGGGCGCTACGGTAACCAAGGCCCTGCTCCAGACTCCCACCTCGCGAGGGCGGCACGCTACGATTTCCCAGTCGGAGAGCAGCGTACGTAAGCGGCGCGGTAATCAGTTCGGGCCTTTGTTCCTCGGCGGCCAGCTGTGATCCGCCGCCCCTGACACGCATTAATCAAGTTGGCTTTCATCAAATAGCAGTCGGCCGGGGCAACACCTCGGCCATGAATCAATATTTTTAAATTAACCAATTTATTGATAGGAATCTTTTGTTGTGTTACATATGGCCGCTATCGTCCCGAGCGCATTGTTTATGTGCCTCCCGTTCCGTATCTGGACACGAATCAGTCTGCATCGCGGGGAGACAAAAACTTGTCGCCGGGATAACGGCTCCGGAGTAAAAACTAGCTATGCGAGCTTTAACACCGAATGTCTTCGGCGGTCGCGGGCTCTCGTCCGTGGGCAGGATGCGAATACGATTCTCCTGCTGCGGTGCGGGAAAAAATTGCATTAAAACGCCGTAAATGGGCCGCTCCGTCGGGCCGGGACGTTCGGTGCGTTTTTCCGCTCTGCAATTCCAGTTTAAATTGGCCGACTTTGGGGAGGATTTATTTCCTCCATCCAGGCCGGCCTCCGCTTATTGGGAGGACGTGTGCAGTCTGGATGTGCACGCAACGTCGAGTCGGACGTGCGAATTGTCACTTTGCCGTACTCCGAACAGCAAAAATCTTCGAGGTCCTCAACACCTCACAATTGACCATGCGGCCGACGCCTGTTGTGAACGCGGCCATCCAGAACCCTTTTCTCAACGTCAATCGAAAGAACGCCTCCCTCATTGCCTATAGTTAAGGTGTAGTAATACCGACATCGAAATCGTTCGACAGGGCGTTCGGGGAATTCGTTAGATGTCTATAGGGATAAGCTGTTATCGGCCAAAGGTTTATCCTGCAAAAGTGTTGTCAAATTAGTAGAAAAATTATAGTACGCGAGTTGGCGCACATTTTCCTCTTCCAAAGGCTGTTTATCAACTTAGCGTCAAGTCGTCGCTGGATTAATCGCTCGCGGGTCGCCCCGGCGACTACTCGTTTGATTTATACGGCAATGTTTAATTAAATTTCCCCTCCTAATGATCTATTAGCCGCGTTGCCAGCTTTCCTTCACGTTAATCCCCCGGCCTGACAAATTCGAAATAACTCATCGTCCGGAAAGTCGCCTCGTTAACCGGCGAGAGACGTGTCCGATAGGGGCTCATTGTCCATTTAGGGCGATCATAAGTCGCCTCGCGCATACGCGTCGTTACCGGGAAAGAAACGCGCCGTATCTGATATTCATATCTCCGCCGGCCCTCGATACCGATCAGTAGCGCACAAAATCCCAGCGGCCGGTGCCGAAAGCTATTATCGTAAATTGGATTTCTCGCTGGTCCTATTTTAATTTAAAAGTAAATAAATTGTATTGTACGGGCGATAACTATCGCGCCCGGCCCGAGATCGCACCTCTCATTTCGGCCGAACGAGCCGCCGGCCCGTCCTTTGAGGGCACCGCCGCATCGCCACCTCTCCGCATTAATCGCCCGGTTTTCGCGCATGACGCGGTTTAATGATGATTAAATATTTCATTCCTCCCCTAATGAGCCTTAAAACTAAACGAACCGGAATGCCGCGGGGCATTAATTGGGAGCCGGAATTATTGCGGGGATCGCCTTACTCGGACAGGCCGTCGTCGGAGAAGAGCGCGTAAATGTGACAACTAATGTGCGACGCATCCTTCTTTCGGGGTTTCTCGACCGGATTGCGTATGATTTCGTTTCGGTTACTCCTTTTTCGCCTGCTTTTATCAATTCCGCTCCCTCCCCCCTGTTTTCTCTCGAGTATTGACTGTTCTTTCCTCGTTGGACGTCAGGGGCTTGGGTAGGTGCCAGAGAGAAAAGAGCAGACGAGAGGGTCGACTCAATGTATTTTCATCAGTTGAAGTTTTTCGCGGGTTGAGGGATTGACGTGTGCTGTTGGAACTAGAGACAAAGGCGTCCCATAATCACCCCGAATCCTCAAATCCACTAGGAGGATTTAAATTTTCAATTAGGTAACCTCCAGCACTAAGCCTCTGCAAAGCCTATGCTTTTTGCCGAGGTCCTCACAAGACTCTCCCGGAACATTAGACCTGCAGGATTCGGAGATTATGTTCGACCAGTCTTTTCTTGTTGTATGGTTCGCGCAATGTGTGTAATCTACGTGTCGGTAAGTCTTGGGACGCATCTTGGCAAACGGATTTGTCCCTGGCTTCTAGCGTAAGCCGATCACGTCGCCTTGCAGCTCCCGTTTTGTCTCCAACTCCCTTTTCCTCCCACCAACTGTGCGTCCCCCTTTCTCATCTTTCCCCCTTCTCCCATTCCCATCCCTTTGCGTGTCCCTTCTTCCCCCTTCCCCTTCCCCCTCTTCCCTCTTTCTCCTTCCCCCTCTTCCCTCTTTCTCCTTCCCCCTTCTCCTTCCCCTCCTTCCTCATTCGTCCCCCTTTCCCATCCCCTCTGCCTTCCCCGTTCTCTTTTCCCGCAGCATATATTTTTTTCTCCTTTTCCGCCTACCCGCTTCCCCCCCTTATGACAAGAAACTTATTACCACGTCGTCGTTTTTTGCCAGGCAGCGCACAACAAAGGCTCCCAGCGCGTCACCGTACGGTTTTGCCTCCACAAATAAAGAAGATTTACAATTTGGCCTTCCGCCAAGTTTTTTCCCCCTCATCGGCTATCAAAGGGAGGCACCGGCCTTCGCCGGCCAGCGCTCGCGATAAATAAGTGGCCAATTGATAGTTCGAATTGTGTATAACAAATATAACGCAACTATAACCGTAACTCTCTGCCGGAGTCCGGTATGCCGTGCCGCCGGTAGTCCGCTGCCTCGCCGTATGCGTCCTGAATCACTTTCCATTATTAAGAAGGATCCACTCTCCGTCTTCCTCCCTCCCCCGTGGACGTGGCTGACTGAAGAGAGCCGGAGAATCGTCGATGGGGTTAATTTACCGGCGGAGGGCCGTGTAGCCCCGGCCGGTACAAATCAAACGGTCGACGTGGCAGTCCGTACTGGGGAACCGTACCATAACTATCCCCCGTTCTGGTTCATCATGCGCCGTTTATATTTTACTGCGGACTGGAACTTTTCTTCTCATTTCTTTCCTTGATCGGTTTCCATTTTCCCGCTCGGTTTCGCATATTTACATTTCATCACTCCATTTTTCTCCGCTGTTGGCGAATTTGTATTTCAGCACGTTCCATTTTCATTTTCCGGTGCAAGGAATTTGCATTTCATCACTGTCAATTCTCATCCTCAGTCTAAGCAAGAAGGGTTTGGAAAGGTGGTGCACCAGAGCTACTCGAATAGCGCATATAGTAGAATGGGACGGGAAAAATGACATTTATATTAGATGCAGAAAGGATTGTGAGGGAAAAAGGGACACCTGACGTGATGTCCGGGAGGGGGAGGATGGGCGGTGGGAGACGTTTTGCGAGGACGAAGCGATAATAACAAAGGCTCGCGGCTTGATGGATTTATCGTGCCCACTGTTAAGCTTGTTAGCGGGCACTTAATAATCCCGATGGCCAATTTACAGCGCTCCGGTCCACGGATGAAGTCGTTGCATTCACGAAAGTGTCGATGGTTCGCGCAGCGGTGGTCTACCGGTACGCAACGCAGCACAATTTTGTAGGGCGACCGATATAAATTATGTACACGCAAGACCGAAATGAATGTATATATCACCTGTTGTACGGCGCGTTCGTCCATCTGTAAAACCAGCTAGAGGTATTTGTTCGGCGGTTCGCGGCGGAGAGGCGAGCCGGACTGCGAGCTGCAACGGTTTGTTTGGAAAAGTGAATAGATCGAACGCATTTTAAGTGCAGTTGTATTACTTCTTACGTTTCCGCCAAGTATCCACAGAAGACTCCTGTAGACGACACCAACATGCAACCTCGACGCTACCCCTCAAAAGTCAATTTTAGTATCCGTTGAAAGTGTTCTTACGCCGTTGTCCTACGCCGCTCCTTTGCGAATCTCTACGACATTACTTCTTTCTTAGTCGGTCCAAACGACCTTCTAACTTCCTCTACCTTCCCATTGCTAAAACTGCTGACGTACTGGGAAATGTCGACTTCCACGGTTGAATTGCGACAACAGAATCCCAGCAGATGCTAGCACAAACACCTTACGACGGTGGGACAAGTCGAACGTTTGACGAGCGCAATTTTCTTGGGACTGTTAAGGGACATCCCACGCCATCCGCATTATTTAACCGTCTCATAAACGCAACATTGATTCGCTGCGAATTGCGTGATTATGCGAGTGCGGGCAAGGAGCGATAAATCCCCGGGAACTGACGGAGCGCCTTAAATCCGAGGGCCGTAAATCCTGCGACGTATATGGTGATTGGAAAATATCTTCTTCATCCTTTTTTCGCTCCGGCCGCATCCACGACGCGAACCGGACGACGGCGATTCGGTTGTTCCCCGACATTGGCGAAATATCGGCCCTCGCTAATAAACGGAGGCATGCGGCCCTATAAAATCGGCACCTCTCGCGAGGTCAGTCTGTGCGTGGCGCGTAAATCATTACGGGCATATAGCGTGCCCCGTCTCGGCGTCTTAAATAAAATTAACGCTCGCGCCCATAAATTCGGCGATTATCGAGGTGGATTTATGAAAATGGTAATCCGGCGGTTGTTTAACGACTGTGTATTTGAAAGTCCGATTTTCCTAATAATTTTTAATTGCGGATTCCGCGGGAGGTCGTAAACTCTCCGTCGGGCTTAGCATGCAGGATAAACAAGGCTTAAGATTATACCGAAGGATCAAGCCCTCCTCCTCCTCCGCCTGAAGACTGAACCCCCAAAGTTGAGGCCTAAGATGCTTTTGTTTACTCGAGTGCTGACGTTCGTGAGCAAAAATACTTCAGTCTTAAGTATTTTTGCTCACGAACTTTAGTCTTAAGTCGGCTCGAGCAATTTGCATCGGGAGAACGTTTCGCAACGATTCTGACAAGCCTGCGAATTATCGCGTTATTAGAGACAGAGTGGAAAGATTAGAGACCGTGCACAACAAATAGTCGGCGAGTAACCGTTTCCTTTGTGCTGCCCCTAATCCGTGTAATGCGTCCGATTGATCGCTCGACTAGCTGGGAATAATGAAGCTGTCAACCCGCCATTGTCTCCGCGAATATTAATAAAGTGAAAAAGCGACGGATTCGTGCCGTTGTCTGCCTCTAAATATCAAGGTGAACCAAGGCGACTCATGCATTCGCCTTACAAGGCGCAAATCGCGGGTGAATGATGCGGGTAAACGCGGCGTTTGTTCGAAATCACAACGTCATGTTTTACAAGGCGTCGCCGTCGAGTAATGTTAAGTGTCGTGCGGGCAGATCACAGATCTGAGCTGATATCCTTCCTAATCCAGCGGGGGATAGTGGGTCAGGGTTTGCAATTTCGTTCGCACGCAACCTTTAATCGATAGATACGTATCGCTGTGCGATCTGATTAAATTTCCGCCATGCTTGCTCTTTACTAGCTCACTGTGAGACACAGTGGTAGTCGGTGTGACTGCAGCGGTTTAGCGCCGCCCGCGGGTTCGGTTCCTGTCGCTACGTTACTTTTTACTTTTCAATTCTCCCTTGCGTTGCACAAAAATTGCTATTTCAACTACTATTGAGTATTTCAATTACTTAAATCCATTTCGGCGACTAAATCATTGCCTGTTCGGACATAATTAGAACCACAGCACTAGTACTGTTCTTCCTAAGCCACGCGTTGAGATCCTATATTCTAATAGGATCTTTGACCACACGCAGAAACACCTTCATGTAATGCCACACGCAGGAACGCCTTCATGTAATGGCACCCAATGTTGCCGTGGTTAAAGTGGGAATTTGAAGGCCTATGCCAACGAATTCATTCTACTAATAGTTAGGGAATTGGATTATCAAGAAAATGCACCGCATAACTCTCACAGCAACTGCACTCTCAAGACGCGAATGCCGCGGAATTCAACCGTCCCCATCTAATAAGAATTGCACTTTACGTGCAAACGATTCCCCACAATCGCAACTTACGACGGTCTCGGGTCTGGGGCGACGGCGTCTTCCCCGTGCTATACTGCGCGCGAGGAACTTGGCGCGACCAGCGAAAAATTTGCATAAAACAATTCCAATGTTCCCGCAATGTATTTATGTTGGATGTGCGCGCGAAGAGGTCCGCCAAGAAGGGACAGGAGGAGGAGGAAGAGGAGGAGGAAAAAAACGGTTACACAGTCCAACACAACGCCACGGTTAACTAACAACAAAAGCCAGGCATCAGATAAGCCCCAATAAAACCAATAACTAACGTCCGCTAGCCCACACTCTCCGGGGTACACCCACGACCGCTTGACATCCCGCACATCCGCCTTACCTAAAGAAGCGCGAGCTTCTTCCACGGCACGGCGGACTGTTGCGCTGTCCGTCGAGATAATGGCCGTGTGTTTGGGAAGCTGATGAGGCGTGAAGTCGTGGATAAAAGAGGGGATTTGCTCCCGGGAATTCCCTACATACACTGTTGAGAGCAATTAATAGTTTCAATAACGATGTTAACTACGCTACATGATACTTACACAGTATGGTATATTACTCGTTAAGGGGGGGTGCAGACGTAGCAAACCAAGACAAACCAACGCAAACAAACGAGGGAATTTGATGAGTGTGTACGTCGATCTAACATCAATATCCCTGTTTGTTGGCGTTGGTTTGCCGTGCCCATGCCCACCTTTAGAACTGCACCATCCGTGAACCATTCCTTATCAAATATGCATTGTGATTCTCGCAGAATATGAACCACCTTCCAACTCAAACAACCGAACAATCCAATTAATTAAAACACTTATCGCGCGATGAGTCGACGAATCTTATGCGCTCCGGACGATGGAACGAGGACGTTGCTACCTCAACGCCCCTAGCCCTATTGATCCTTGTTTCATTGTCACAATATAAAAGACCATAAAAGTTTTAACGCCACAATAAACAACGTTTCCCAGGGTCGTCGCAAACATCGCCCGATCTAGTTTCGCGAATAATCGCTTCCCGCACCTGTTGCTCCGATTGTCTTGCAGGCGACACTCCGCACTATTAACTTTAATGAGGAGTCTAAATTGGATCCCGGATTCCAAATACATCAGGACAATTTCCGTTCGAGCCCAACCCAACATCAAATTACTCAACTTCCCCCCCGTCATTTCGCCCCCTTCCGACTTCCCCCCATCAACCAATTAACAGAAATATTACCCGCTCACATATGCATCGGCGATTGAATGTGTGCAGTAGACGCGAGTGAAAAATAAACACCACCAGCCGGTCCGGAATGTATAATTTGCGCCCACAATTTTTGCACAAGCCCAACGAACGCCTGGAAATACATGCTCAGTCATTTTTCTTAATAACAACCACTATCCTGTGGTAATAAGCGTGCTTGACGCATTGTGTCCTCCCCCATGTGTGATGCGCAGTGGCCTCTGATAATTGGTGGGTTATGCAATGAAAACGATTTTCCCGGGAGGCCACTCAAAAATCACTCATTGACTTTCGTAAAAGGCTAGATTTTTCCCAGTCTTCCACTCATCCAACTTATTGTCCAGAAATCATCATCTGACTATCTCAGTTCTGTATTTGTTCAATTTCATTTATGTTGTATAAAGCATACAACATTTGACGTACTCATTAGCGAATGGTTATGTTCGAAATCATATGGTGAGAGAATCTGATACGAATTGTCACACCTGCGTGCGGGAACAGCACGGGATCAAATTGCACTTTCTCATTCGTCCCTGCAACGTCAATTCAAATTGAGGGATTACGTCCAAGTCGCGTTCATTATTTCTGCTCGTACAACAATTTGCACGTACAAAGCTGTTAGGTAGACAATAGTTTCCAGTGAAGGAACCGCCATCGCCAGCCTGATAGATTTACGTTGATGTCATAATCACCGCGGAACATGACAGCTTTGACCTTATTGCTTATGATTTTTATTTTGACGGGAATTCTTGTTGGGCGCTCAACTTTTATTGGCGCAATTTTCACTTCACTGCATCCCGTTACATTATTCGTCACCTCGAATCATTAACCGATTAAATTGAAACTCAAGCATACGGATTTTTAGGGCGGACACGGAAAGGGCAGTATACAATCACTGTTCTAGTTAACATTTGCATATGAGCCTATTTGAACCTATTTGTAGTATCCTTAATACTCTAGTTATAGTGGTTTGGTTGGTTAATTTCTATCCAAACCCAACTTAACATCCTACTATCAAATTCCCTATCGTTCTCCTCTAAACAGTGGCAACCCCTCCATAGAGGAATTAACAGAAATATGACTCTCATGCATTGGTGAACACAAATAAACACAACGAGCCAATCCGGAATGTATAATTTATCCGTACCTACAATATTCACACAACCTCAACAAACGCTTAAAATACATGCCCAGTCATTTTCCTTAATAATAACCACTATCATCTGGTAATGAGCAGAGGTGCATGATGCATTGTGTCCTTATGTGTGTTGCGCAGTAGCTTCAGACAATTGGTGGGTTGAGCAATAAAAACAATTTTGACGAAAACCCACTCGAATCCCTCACTCCTTGAAGTATTGAACTCTACAATCCTAAAGTTTGACATATCACACATATCAGATTCAAAAGCAGATTTTAAGGTTTATGCATCTTCCTGCACATTGGGTTTCCTTCTATGAGAAATCACGAGCAACACACGGCGGAACGAAATTTCTACCAGAAAAATTGCAAACGCTGAGAGCAATCCAACAAAAAGAACAGCGAAAGCCCCTAAGACATGCTCCAAAGTCAACACGACCATGACGTCTTCTTCCCTCTCAATCGAACGATTGGCTATGTCCCCAATCCATTTTCCTACGAATCCACTTTCCACAAGGCTGACGAGCGCCCTGTCGTACACCGTGAAGAGAGGATGACCCCTTCTGAAGTTGTAAGCAGCTCTCGGATTCGGAAAGTGCTCGAAAAGGAACTTTGTCGCCTTTATATTCGGCAGCACCCTCAAGAGAACTCCCGACACCGGGGTGGAATAATTCTGGTACTTGGTCACCATATTAATTCGATCGAAGGCGCTCATCGTACTGCCCTTGCTCTTAACCAGCAGCTTCCTCATAAAAGGAATATCACTGTCACTCTTGAATTTTTGAATGGTCACTTGCGTAGCTACAATCGGCACTTCCGAATTAACTAAGTCCTCCATGTTCCGAATCGCCTTCTCGAACATCGGAGCCGTGAGAATGCTACTCACTCTTCCTTGAAACAAACTAGAAATATGCAACGCATAAACCAAGTATAGAGTCAAAAGTGAAGAGAGACATTTCGATTTGGGCCAAATGGTAGCACTCATGCCCAAAGAAATCATGTAAATCTGCGTGACAGTAGTTTCAAATCTCCCGAAAGCACTCTCCTCATAGACTTGCGCCATCAAGTGAAATACCACTACTACCAAAGTTGCTGATAAAAACGAAGCGATCCAAATTTCCCAATTGAAAGCGTAAGCGAAAATGGTTATCCTGGGTATCTCTTTGGGAATAGGGACGATCCAAAAGGCCTCTTCCATTATAAAAGTGCTGGTGAACTTCACGAGTCTATATCCCATTTCTGTACAATACACATTAGCTATGAACACATCGCACGTTTTATCTATAATCGCATTATAAGCTACATTGAAGTCTGTAATTATCTTGGTTTGCAGAGAAGCATTAGTAGCCAAATAAACCCCCTTTAACTTCATATGATCAACAATCGTTTGATGTGGAGTAACCCACACTCCCGGCGTTTTGGAATTTTTGAAGTCGATGAACGGATAAGGCATCGACTTATCCAAAGTCAACGCTTTAATAACGCACCCACCGTAATAATTCCTCACGGCGACTATTTGCCCATAATTGTCAAATTCTTCCAAAGTCACTTTACGTCCGCATTCGTTTTGCTTCCTGTATGGCGAAGCGTGGATAAATCTGGGCACGTCAGAACCACCAGGGGCTAACAAAATTGTGACGTTGACCACGTCCATCTTCCAACTCAACTCGAACCAATCCTCTAACTTGTCCTTGCGCGAAGTGACAATGATGAACTGACTTCGCCTCATTTCCGCTTCGACATTTGTGAAAACCTCGCTCAGGTGATTTTTGTTGTCCAAAATCAAGAAGAAGGCCGATTGGCGGGAAACGGTTCTGTTGAATCGCGGAAAGTGGTCCCAGTAAGTGGTTGGGGTGATGGGAAAAACGACGCGTCCACCTCCCGAAGGGTCGAAGACAACTAAATCGCAATCGTTGATGAAGGGGGATAAATTCCTCAGTAGGGTTTCCCCCAAATTGCCGATTGAGGTTCCTTGCAAATTCTTCATTGAAATTCCTTGAAAATTCTTCATTGGAGTTTCTATCGAATTTTTCGCTTCGATATGATTAATACTCGAGAGTAGTAAGATCAGAAATTCCATGGCCATTTTCACAAATGAGGGATGTAAGCTTTTTTGCTTGTATATTTTTTCAAGTGAGAGTACGGGTTCCTTAGTGGTATTGTGTTTTACTCGGTAGTTGTGTGGCAGTGCGATGCTTAGCGAAAGTGTGGTGCTTCACTTCATGGAAATGAATGTTTCTCAGTGGAGGTGTGCTATAAAAGGACGAGTCGAGCGAAGAAAATCTATAAATCGGACGAAATGGGGTTGCGATTCCATGTTATTATCATTACTTTCTGGTTCATATTTCACAGATAAATTATAGTGTGAGCAAATGGCTAAATTGCTTTTAGGCTGGCAAGGTTGTATTGTGTATAATGTACCAAAGGATAATCATTTTGGTTAAGATTTCTATTTCGGCAACGAAATCAAATCAGGTACTTAATTTGAACGAGTATTTATTCACCCCCACGTAAAGCCTCAATCAGTTGGACGATAGAACCACTGCGCACCTTGTACTTAGCTAGGGCTTCGCCGTCGCTCATTTTCTTCCCTTGAAAGAGCAGCCTCTGTTGAACTGGAGGAGTCTTCGTTATTTCTTCCATTATCTTCTTTACTGTGGACACTGTGTCGGTTGGTAAAACTTCTATGACGTGTTCTTGCCCAGTTAGAGTGACCACATTTAAAATCATCCTCAATTTTGATAAACCCAGGTTTCGGGAGAGACTAGATGGAGCGAAAATTTTGATTTACAACGGAATTTCGTGTTTTTCAAATTTGGAATTTGACAATTGATCGGCTTGAGTTTTGCCCATTACCTTGGTAACATGTCTATCACCTTCGTTGACTAACTGTGGAGTTGGTGCTCATTGTCTTCGCAATTTTCTTGTATTGTTTGGTTAACCATACTATAAACATGGTTTACAATATGGCTTGACGTACTTCCAGGGCTCAAAATCATCACTTGCCGATGACCAGGCAGTGCAGTTCGATTCCTACGTACACTGGACTCAAGGTCCCCGGCAACTGATGTTCGTCAACTCTTAAAATTTCAGTCGTTACTTTTGTCGTGTGAAATATTTGTTGTCTACTGTGGAGATTGCCCATTTTGGCATGGGACTTTTGAATTTAGATACGTGCTTCATGGGAGAGACAGGCGACATTGGTATGTACTTTTCGGCCGCAATCTCTTCAGGTGTGAATGAACTGCTCGCGAAGATGCGGTATCTCCATAATCGGTTGCAATTGATGGGGTGTTGTCAGTTGAACAAATGCTGCAGTGCCAGGAAATGCCCAGCACCAGCATCTAACCAACAGCATCGGCTGTGTCTAACAGCCTCATTCCTGCGATGCCCGGGCGATCCCCGATTCATCACGGCTCGCTGATTATCATAAGATGGCCGGAGTTACGTAATGGCGGCTCTACATTCCGTCAGGCAGCGGCGTGAAATACTGCTTTCCAGGTGCAATTTACACTTGTCAGACACAGGATACTCACCGTTTAATATAGCAGGGGCGATGTGCATAGCAGTGCTTATTACATCACAGGACACCGACGTATAAATCAAGTTAAAAACGACGGAGGTGCCGACCGACTCCGGAGCTTGTCACTTGCGTTTACGGTTGTCGGGAGGAGTGGAAAGTGTTTTGAGCGAAGGCTCGTTGAGTTTGATTTATAAATTCGATGGAGTTCGAGGCGCAGGCGATTTGTGCTTAGGGATGGCAATACTGACACAGTGAATGCTTCGAGTCTGATTGGTGTTTATTGTCACTGTCGCAGATGAAGATTTATTTGCACCACGACATAGACAAATTAGTTCGGGATAAAATTTTGTATTACGCACGTAGTACCTATCCAAGTCACTTGACAAATTAACCCAATCCTCTCATAAACACCACATTCATCAAAAGTAATGAAACCACATTACTTTTTCCACTATAGAAATTACATCGTTCAATTTTGAAAGACTATTTAGATCATTCAACGCAATTCTATTGTAAATATTTTTTATTTACAATTTTTCTACTTGTCTACACATAATTTGAGGTGTACATTTTTGTAGAAATTCGGATGTTACACGATCCTTTTTCGAGAATAACATGGGGTGAAATGTGAACGGTAGGATGACCTTATGCAGGTGCAAATAAACTGCGAGCTGCAGATAAGGGTCCCCTCTAATTAACCCGATGACACAATCACAGACAGACGCGACACAGCACCGCGGCTGGAACATAAATCCGTTTGATGCTATCACATACCAATTGAGCGTCTCCTGCGGTGTAAGTCGTGTGGGATACACACCACCGTGATATTTCACATTCCCGACAGTATTTCCAAGTGTGGGGCGTCACATTTGACCAGTTTGCCGGAAAAGTGGACAAGATCGGGTAGAAGCTCGGTCCAGGACATGGACTATAAACCTCCCATATAGCAAGTTTCGCAGCTATAGATTTTACGGGAAAGATGTTTCCGTTCAGTTGGGATGGGATTGTCCAATTCATCACCAACCATACGCTACCAAAAACTTTCATAGACTGTTCTAGTTACAATCAAATTCTGTCGTCCAAAACAACGCGGTGTATTTTCTGAGTGCTTGCTTAAAAAATCATCAGATTTGAATGATTGAAGTCATTCCTGAGTGCTTATTGGAAAATTTAGATTGAATGATTGGAGTCAATCAAAACAATACGTTTCTGTTTATAAAAAAATTGAATAATGGAAAAGATGCGAAGTTATGCATGGCTCCGTGGGCTCCCATGGTCACCCCGTTGAGATCCGTTAATTGACTTTTAGGGTCGGCACCTCGGCCGATTCGGCCCGTCCGGCCGCTCTCAATTAAAATTTCATCCGACCCGACAATGGCGATGGAACGTCCAACCCCCCCTAAACCCCCCAACCCCACCCGTGCGATTCTCGCGAGCTTTTCGCGAACGAGATTGAATTTTACGAGGCGCAATGCCTCACGCCATATCTGCAGATTGGATCTGGGATTTTTACGGCCGGCGGACATTGTTGGCACATAAATAGTTCTTTTCATGAAATATGAATGGTACGTTCTCCGGCCGCGCGGACAACACCTTCAAATGCCAGACGTGGATGGTGATATTACTATTGTTTTGCAACTGAATGCTAATTTGAACGATTGTCTAGCGACCAGGCCGACTCGGCTGCGAGATAAAGCGGATCGTGTCCGTGATACCCTTTTTCGGGATTTTTTTGCGTTCGGAAAGGAAAGTCTCGGTAATAACTGTTATGAGTGCCTATCGGTCGTTAGACAATAAACCGGGAACTTTACCGTTCGCTTGTGGGAGCTTGTTATGAAATTAGATCTGAATTCCTCCAGCGTTCGACGCTGCGAAGCATCCCAGTACATTTTTTCTCTACAGATCGGAACACCCTTAAGCTAGCCATGCACGTAGAGAAAACCCTTAAGGAAAAGATTACGGGATTTCTTCTAACAAATCTTCCCTCCACACACGGAGAGACCGCATAGAGGGCGGTCGGTTTGAAATTTGAAACAGTGATTCTGACGAAGAAACGTGTAAGAACCCAGGGCTCCAAGGGTTCACAGATAGCGCATCGGCCGATGAAATGTTAATAGTTCTTGGCACCGACCCATTACTTTAATTGGGCTCCCTCGGTAATTATAATGTCTGGTCTGTAATTGCATACCAAACAAAGAGCGATGGATGAACGTAGTTGGACGAGCGCATGGATGAGAAAACGCGACCGGTCGAAGGCCGAGTCGCTGAATTTACAAGAGACGAATAGCTCTCCGTACAATTTGGCCCCTCATGTTCAGCAATTTGGCCTTTGTTTGAGGAACGGCTGGCGAGCTATGGTTGTGCGCCCCGAGGTGGAATCCGTGAGGTTCGCTAATGGCGCACGGCTTCAGTATTTAGGAGACATTAATTTTCCAATTAGTTGGGTAACGCGAATCGAGAGTCTAATTGAAAATTCCTACGTGAGCGCGTGTTTATCCGAACTCGAGGGAATCATAATAGACTTGATTGGGCGAACACGATTGAGATCGCAAACTTCCCAACGAAATGACTGTGTATTTTCCTCCAATAATCAACTGTTATGTTACGTAACTAATCCACCGTACCGTGATAGTTCAGCGGTTAGACAGACGGCTACTGTTTTACAAATCCTGGGTTCGAGACCCACTTACGTCAATGATTGTTCAAATCAAGGAAAAATTTTTGACGGTGGTGTAGGTCTAATCTCACACGTGATTAGTCCTACACCACCACCACCACCATGATTAGATCGCATTATATTAAAGGTGGAATTACGTTTTAATTCGCGAGGATGAGATTTTCACTCGACGAAAAGCCAAGGACGCGATGATGGTCCGAAATTCCTGTTTTTACCCTCTGTAGGTATAGACAATTGCATTTAATGTATGCAGAGTGTAAAATTAACTTTCAACACGACGCGACTTGTTCCCGAACAGGATGAATTATACATGTGAGATCATTGAAAAAAGTGAACACGTACACAATTAATGCTGACCGTTGTCGGCCAAAAGTTGTACAGGCGGATGAGAGCAGGCGGGGTGTAACCTGCTCACACTTTTTTCCATCCCGGGAAGAATTATAAATACCCTGCGTTCATCACAACGGCTTTAAATGGGTTCTGGTGGAGAGAGTTTTTGTTTTCCATTAATTTATATAAATAGATATGCACATAGTTTGGAGTGTGCTGAATCGTTTTCTGGCATGATCGTAACGCAAAAGTAATCGCCTGATTTTTGTCAGATTTTTAAAACATAAAAGAGTATGTTCGAGTCCATCAAATTTCATTTACAGGGATATTCAGGAATAGGTACATTAATTTTATGTGATGGAAGTTGATGGCAAGATGAGCATAAAATATGTATAAATCTTTTTCCCAATCAAGCGTAACGAACAAAAATAAAACGTACTTTTTTAAAAGTTTGGGAGACTCTGGAACAAGCTGTTGCATTATCAGGGGCGACGTTTTTTACTTTCCTCGTCAACAATGACTGTTCAGTTAGACGCGATATTCATTCGAAGAGCGGTAGCATGTGGCAGTCACTTCGAACGTTTATTACGATTCAGTTTGTTGTAAAGGATTGAATTTTATCAGTGGCCGTCGTACTAACGAAATGTGAAGTGCAATTTTCTTCGCGGACTAGGCGTTATTTAACTTCTCCCTTGATGAAGTGAACTTGATGTCCAGCAAAATATGTGTGAGTACCTTGTAAAAGCTTTAATCTTTAAAATTTTTCGTGTGAAAACGTGCAAAATCGAGTTTTATGTGAAACATAACCATCACTTTCACCCCTAAAAATTAATATATCTATCCCTGAATAACCCTGTATTGTCTGGTATTTGCTTATCAATGAATGAACCCCCTAAAAATTGGATTGTACCGCGTGGAGCGTCAGATTTTATAAAAGCGCAATCAAAACTCATTTAAGGAGTTCATCTGATATTTACACGAGGCGCAGGCTCGAAAATTGGTTCCGCAGCATCCGCTTGGCGGTACTATCGGCAATTAATCTAAATTGAACCGGACAGACAGTCCCAATTAATAGATTCACGTCAGCTGTTGTCTTTATCTCCGTCCACTTTGTTCCTTTTTGTTGTGGCGAGGTGTCTCCGACGCGGGGATCCTTGCTTCGTGAACGCCATTACAACTTCGCAAACATCTTACCTTTTATTAATGTACTGAAAGTAGTTGGATCTTCACATCTTTGACATTAACAGATCTTCAGAATGAGTAGTTCCTCACAATTGATGGAACTGCCAAATTAAAAGTTATCCCATTTAGGGCCAGTCTCTTAGGAAGATATGAACATTGTTCAAGTTGATCCGCGGTCATCGAAACGCGCTGATCCTCGTCATTCGGTCATAGCAATGCGAACATCCCAAATTATGGCCGGGCATCCGTGTTGACTTTCTAAAGAGCAAAGAGCCCGCCGCCTCATTCTAAAGCATTCATCGCAGACTTCCAAAAACCATCAATCATGTTTTCAAATCATTTACGCTACACTCCTCCTCCATTTTTTCCTCCTCACCACCAGGCCATCGACCCAGCCTGAAGAAGTGCGTCGGGACATTCGGCAAACCAGTAGCAGCGCCCCGAATGTAACTGTTCGATCCAATCTGGCCGATTCTCAGATAATAGCTTTGTTCCTTGGTACTATAACTATTAATAATAATATAAGTTATAATAGTAATATAAGTTATAATAATAATATAAGTTATAGTATCATGGCGTTAGCAACGCGTCGCTTTCTATTGATGGAAAAAAAGTTAATCATTACGCTGTCATGTCTCTAGCCGATGGCTGGAAGATATGGGTATTCCGGAGCCTCCCATTCAAAGAACCGTCCCAGGAACTGGCATGTGGAGCGAATGGCAAACAGCTCAACTAACAAACTTATTCGGGAAACTTGGGCCAACTCAATTTGCCGGCTAAATAGAAATGTAACTACGTCCCGCAGGCAAGGCGGCCCGGCGTTCCCGAATCCCATCGGCAGGTTCTTTGGAAATTCCGGCATAATGTCGCCGTAATTACTGCATTACGTGATGTTGCGCCGTGCTCCCCCACCCACCTGGCATCACCCCCGGCGTCTGCTAAACGCGCACATGCAATAGCCCTTTGTTTATTTCCCCCCCATTCGACACTATATGGACTGTGCAAATTCCCCAATTCAGCGCCGCAGATTAAGTTAAGGTTCCCCGTTCCATGGGGTGGTGTAATTACACGTTGTATTCTTCGAGTTTGCGAGAGCAGTTCGCTTCACACGGCAAATTGCTACAGGGGGTGCAACGAATTCCCCGGTGACGGTCCGACGAGCGAAAATATAAAGAACCATTTCCTCTCGGGCTTTAATGAAAGGGCATGCATGCGAAATTGCTTACTCGCCGGAATTAGATAATGGGCTATAATTTTTTCTTCCCTCGTTCAAAGCAACTTACCACAGCAATTCTCGCATAAGCACAAATTTTATTTCCGTTCGTTTTTTTTATTGTTACGTTTTGATCTATTTCGAGTTCGTTTTACGATATTCTTTGTGGTGAAGTATTTTTATTTTCTTAAAGTGATTAATTACACTAGGAAAACTATCGGAGTCGTATTGCACCAAATGCTAAATTCATAATTGACCAACTCCCAATTCTTAGCTGATTTGGAGTAAAACATGTTGAATATAATATATTTTATAACTTCGTCTTGAAGAGCATAACTCGATGGAGTCAATGTGACATTCCCCACTAAACTGCGTTTGATAGAGCATCAAAGCAGTGGGCCGTAAATCCCAGCGAATTATTATGACCGATTGCAATGCGATAAACTGATACGAGTGACAATCTCCTCATGTACACCCCGGATTCTTTTATGATCCTAGGGTTATTGGTAGTTGATGCCGTGTAATTTATTGCACGAATAATTTTTTAACGTCCCATACACCATATAAGAGTTACAATGACATAAATTAAAGGTTTACTGTGTAAACGGGCGGGCCGTAATTAAACATGGCCCATAATGATTTCCACTTCGAATAAAACCACTAGAGGCGTCCGGACGAGGGCAATTCGTGAGTGGACATGAAATCGCCCGCAGGGCCGAGAGGCGAATAATGTGTGTGATGAAAGCGAGACGAATAATGTGTGATGAAAGCGAAGCAAATAAAACGAATTATTTCCGGACAGAGCTGTATATCACAATACAAATAAAATACTCAAAAAATCCGAATTGTAAAGTGAGAATCGATTACTTGGTGTAACCTTTGATTTTTAGACATGAATATGGAACTTGAATTGGTAATCAAATCACAAATCCTCGAAACCACTCCTAACTACAATAAATTGAAACGCGATACTTCCAGTCAGTAGCTCGATAAGTATTTTCAACTCCTGGTGGTGAAATACGAAACCTCCTTTGAACTCCCCTTATAGCTCGCAGATTAGGTGTCCGGGCATTTTCTAGCAGTCCTTTCTGCCCTCCCCCGCGGCAACGCGTAGTATTTCATTACTTCGGCGTCACTAAATCCGACCTTATCGATGTGCAATTGGGAAATGACTCTTTGCCGCAGTCCCTGTTCTTTTTTTCCTCAATGAAAACGACATTGTAGGCTGCGACTCCCAGCCCATATCGCGTAATAAATCGGCCGTAATCTTTATTTTCGCGGGACGGACGGTATTTTTAAGCAGGCAACGTCCACTAAAACAACCCGATTTACAGCCGGTGTAAAAATCCCGAGGACATGTCATTCGCGGACATTAAAGGCAATTTTTGCCAACATGCAGGCCCATTAATTCGAGTGATGCCGGGGAAAAAAAGAGGAGCGAGCCTTTTATTTGCGACTCCTTCGGCCGGGCAACGCAACGGCTCGAGACCATTGAAATTGCTGCGTTCGAATGCAGTGTTCCCGTAATATTTTTCGGGCTGTGCGACCTTCCGGACGCACGTCTTATTTTTGGGCTGGGCTAATACATTTTCCAATTTTCGAACGATACGTCTGTCGGACATGTCGTTCGACTTGCCGTTCAATGTGGATGCGCCATTAGCTGATAAAACCGTCCGCTGGTAGTGGCCTATTTTTTTGTCACTCCAGCCGTAACTTGGACGGAATTCAGTCGGCTCGATTATGGGAAAATGCACTGTAGTTCGATCCAAATGATAGAAGGTAATGAATAGTTTCCAAGAGTATAGTAAAACATCATTTTGAAGAGTGTAATGAGAAAGTATCGCGATAACTAAACTCTGTAAGAGCCCATAAAGAGGGCCGAAGCCTTCCGCGATGCAATGTGGGCAGTGACATTCCCGGAGCCTTGTCCTTTCGGCGTTCACGGACCGTTCCTCCGTCAACCGTCCAATAAAGCGGAATGTCCCACGTGTAACATCGCCGCGACCCCATAAACCCGATATTAGCGGAGGCCTTCGTGCGATTCTGAAACGGCCGATTGATTTGATTTCGCTGTAAGCCGTGCCATTAGCGCCCGGCAATAATATAAATTCGTCCGTGGAATAGACGCTGCCTGGCAGGACTCCGCCAGCATTAGCATACACGAGCTGCAATATCTTAACGCCATCTTGAATAATTCGACTTGTTCCCCTATCTGCATCGATGATCTGTCGAGATGGGAGACAATTGTATCACGTGTAGAGAGCTGCACGCTACTAAATGGAAATAGAGTGTGGGCTAGTTTATGTGAGCGGGACGGCGATAAAACAGCGCGCTGCGCCGCGCGGCCGTGTTCTATTCAAGCCAATGAAACAATTACAACGATATTATCGTTGATTGTTTTTAAATGGCGCGGGATGCGGCGTGAATAAGCTTGTTGCGGTGTTCATTCACTGTACACCCTTTGTCTAGTGCATGCGCGTCGCCTGGTCGCTGTCTGCCAATCATCGAGTTAACCTCTCCGATAACGTTAACCTATGGTTTACTCTCTCTTCCACCTGGAGAATCCCCTCGACAACGTCACGACTCGACTTACCAAAACGACTCGACTCGACCCAACTCGATTCGACTCGACAACGATTCGGTTTGATTCGTAAAATCCTCCACTCCACGACATGGAGAAGACTAGGCTCGACTAGAAAATCGGTTCAACTCGACAATGACTTCACTACTCAACTGGACCTTGACTCGACTCGTCTGGGGGCGGGGGGGGGGTGGGGGGTGAAATGGAGATCCCTGCCCGCAATCAAGTGGATCACTAAGAACATTCGCAGTTGACAGATCCATTGCTCTGATCAGACGGGTTACCACACTCCTCGCAACAAAGGATGGTATCCCCTGCCTACCATCCTATCCCCTGGCATCGAACCGAACGGTTGACCGGGCATCGGGCGGATATTTCGGGGTCGTCCCAAATAGTAACTGAATACTTTCGCATCAGATAAAGACGTATACATTTCAAACAATTACATACGCGATGCGGCCGGTAGATCCCTATCTAACAGTCGTTCGGATTTCCACATCGTACATGCACTATCGGCTGATCTAGCCTGGTAATACTTTCGATCGCGAGTCGGGGGAATGCGCCAGATACAGACGTCCGTTGACCGCGTCTCTTCTCCTTGGAGATCTCTGTCGGTAGCAGATATGATCGCCGGGGAGGCGGCTACTGATACGGCGGGTTGCCCCTGTCCTGTCATCGGGCACTTTGAAAAAACAGACAGGTGGCATGCACACGATTGTTGCCCTAAATTTTTTATTTGTAGTTGTGATAGTGGTACCGTACGCGATCAATTTTCCACGGTCCGGCCGTTCTGCCGATGGCAACGGCAGAACACTTACGCTCTGCGGTCGATGGGTACCTGGAAGCATGGGAAACCTTCTTGTGCGATTAGGACTGAAGATAAGTTATAGATCGGCGCATTTTAACGTTTAGTTCGGACGGAAAAGGACGCTTCAATCCTTTCACTCTTGGGGAGCAGATGAAGTGCCCATGAATTATTTATAATGTTCTCCTATTGCTGCGGGTTTCGCGTTATCTCGGAGCAAGTCACCTTTATCATTGACATTTTCT